>JAVQJX010159062.1:0-12411 GCA_036025115.1 Ambassis agassizii
GTGCAGATCGATGAAGTTTGGCATTTAACTGTAAACTTTAAAAGACACCCATAATCTGTCTGCATTGTTTTTAATGGCCACATCAACAGCTTGAGAGGATAATCATTTTATCTGATGAATGAGGATTTCAAACATTCTTATCAGTGGTGCACTTGCAGTTGTTTTTTTAATCCTTCCATTCTGTCTTTTTTTTTAATTGATTCAGCTGCACAGAGGCTTTCTTCCTGAGATAATGCACTTGTGAAAACAGGTCATGATCCCTAAATGAGGGAATCTCACTCCAGTGTATTTGTCGTGGCGTATTTGCTGTCCTTCGGAAGCATTTCCAAACTGCTGGAAAGTACAGATTGACTTTGTTTTTATACATTTTCTGCAGCTTCTTCTTTCTCATTTTCAGAGATGACACACATGTTTTGCTGCAAATGGCCTCAGCGAGAAGCTGGTGGTGCTGATTCTGTTTGGAAACGCTTTCACGTATGTCCTACCTTAAGGCTTGAACTAAATCTTGTGTATTGGGATCAAAACACTGTTTATTTTTTTCCCTATTTCTTCACATAATTTTGTAATGTGAAGGCATGAAAAGTAGACCACTCTGATCATCCAATAATGTTGCAACATAAGACGTAAAAAATGTAATAAATAAAAACAAGAAGTGTTTTAACATGTGCTGTGTTGTACTGTGATAAGAGCTCATCCAATAAAACCTCCGTTCACCTCTCCCATCGCCTTTAAGATACACCAGCCGTTCTACTCTCAGACCCTCAGAGGAAAGCTGTTTATTCCACTAACTGCCTAAGTGGAGATCTTGGTTGAAGCGACTATGTATTGCATGGTGAAGACAAACAGAGGCCTATTTAGTCTGGCGGAGACAGCCATAGTAAACAGCAAACAGTAGAATGGAAGCAGCTGTGGAGTTTTGTTTTCAAGGTTTTTCTTCTTTTCCTTGTTTAATTACAATCTATACAGTGTTCACCCCCTCCCCCCAACTCTGTGTATGAAAAAATATTTATTCAAATTTGAATTTGAAAATTTGACAATTTCTAATTGGGTCCCCAGTAGTGTGTGCAATCCAACTCTTCTGAGTATTTGAAGTATGCGCACACTTGCATGTGTGATTACAAAGTAGGAATGTCCTCTGGAATGGTATGGAGAACCCCTGTCAGCGATTAGGCTTCTGAATCCTACTTGATATGGTGACACAAACTCTCTCCCATCATTCCCACATGCACCTGTCCAGAGGTTAGAGGGCATCCTGTTAGGGGTAATCCCCACAGTAACCTGACCAGGCCAGGGGATAGTGACAACCAAACATGATTTGGCGAACCAAGCTGTCCCCTAATACTCCCACTAATCAAATTTTAATTGAATTCCAGTGTACATGTAAAAACTCAGTTCAATTTTGTTATTCCACTTTCCTAGCAGATGTTCCTGTGATCTGTGTAAAGTGATCTGATGGCATTTTCTGTTTAGAAATGTATGAATTGTCTGGAACTGTCCTCAGAATAGATCCCATGATAATCCACTTTTATTGGCATGTCATGAAGTAAAGAAAACACAATGTGGCAAACATTATCCCAGAAAGACTTAAAGCATCATTAGCAAATGTTCATAGTTACAATAGACAACCTAGGCCTTATATTAGTACCAGCTTGACTGCAGGACAGTGGATGGCATCTTCTTTGTGAATGAAAACAACTCACAATTTCAATGTAAAAGTGGGTTTAACTACAAATTCTTTAGTATCCTTTAAATAAATCAACATATTTTCTCACCAGTTCAAAGGAACACTGTTCGGTGTGACAGCCAGACATGATTTCTGTCACGGAAATATTTAGTCTTATAAAATGGAAGGTAATCATCAGAGTTAGATAACCTCTGCAATGGGAGAATATGCATATATTTGGACTGACCAGTGAAACATAGTGAAACCTATGTTTGAAGTGTAAAGAGGCATTTGGCATGCAGTTAGGCAAAAGGGTATGCATGTAAGTAGCATGCCTGGCTTAAGAACCATGTAGAGGTCTATGTTGGACTGAATCACAGAACCGCTGTGTAAAATCAGCAATGTGAGAAAGTAAACTGGATAAGAACTATAGTGGGAGAGGTCTTCTTCTCTGCTACACAAGTGCAGAAATCTGTTTGAGTGGAACTGATTTCTTAGAGTGGGAGAAGGTCCTGCTGGATGAGCTGTTATCAGAGCCCAGTGTAGACCTGACACATAAGGGATTTTTTTCTATCATAATCCTAGTGGATAATCAAAGTGCTCCACTTTTTGTGTCTGGATATAATCAGAGAACCAAATTATGTAAAGACACTGGCTTTGATCCCAATACACATTTTGCACAAGTCCTGATGTAGGACATATATTTCCTGCACTTTCCTTCAAGAGGCTCCCCTCAGTAGCTGTAGAGGAATCTAGGAACTTGTCACAGTCACATGTGCACAAACCCACTGCTGTGATGGATGAGACACTTTTTTTTATATCAACAGTGTAGTGGAACAAATTGTAGTGTCCCAGTTTGAGACACAAACAATTAATGTGACTGGATCAACCAGCTTCTTGCCATCTCACACCAGCCAGCAGCCAAAGAGTAAGCTCCACCTACAGGCGTCCAGCTCTCTGATTAACTACCACAAGCAGAATAAAGTTTTGTGTCTATAGCCCACTTGCCTGTTACTGAAAGCTAAATCAAAGGCCTGCTCTGTTATTAGAGCCAATGTGCTTTTGAGGAAAACAAAATCCGCCTGTGAGCTTAAAAAGGAGTTGTCTCATTTGATCATTTATTACACATTTTAAGTGGTTTGGAAATAACTGAGACCAGTATGGTCTACATCTCAAATTGGTGCTCTTTTTCTCCCATTAGTGCGTTGAGATATGTGATCCCACTGAAGCAGGCACAAGAAGAATGTTTTCCCCAAACAAAGCGTTTGTCATCATTTTGTAAGCATGGTTCAGATTTGCTTCTATGTGCAGCTGTCACTGAGCCTGTTGGACGCCCTGGACCCCAAACACACAAACCAGAAGAGATTAGTGTGCCATGTCAACCCACTGCTTCTGCAGATGGCACGGATGCTTTTAGCCTACTCCCTGTAGTCAGCCTCTCATTGATCTTTCATACTAAACTCCCCACAGCAGGACTCTTGATACTGTTTTATTTATCATTCTGGCATTTACTATTAAGGCCAATAAAGTTTGACATGTGTGGGTTTTAACTGTAGGAGGCACTGTGGTTTTTGTGCATCATGCTGAGGGTGGGTGAGTGTGGGGGGTGGGAGTGGTAGATTTATATCCTGGCAGTCAGAACTGTCACCCACAGTAATACCTCCCATCTCTCCTTTTTCAGCTTGTCCCATAGCCCTGATTCCCCAGGTCCAAATCCAACCCATAATTCACTAGTGCTGTCTCTCACCTTGACGTACACCTAGTAAACGTGTAAAACATTCCAGTGGGATTTGCTCCAATTTTAATAACGGAACATTTCAGACCGTGTTGGGGGGAGGTGGTAGATATCAGTTACTAGTTTTTAAGGATCCTGGCACAGGCTCCAGGAACCCCTAAGCTCCAGCCCAGATACTTCATCCAAAACCAACAAAGAGGACAAGCAGGCAATTTTGAAAATGCGGTTTTCAGTTTCTGCACATATTTTCCAAAGGTGCTATGCTAAGGCTGGCCATGATGAAATTTAGTTCTGGCTATAATCCAACATGTTACCTGTGTGAGTGTCAGGTGATAGCTTCCCTAATTACCCTGGAAGCCAAACAGAGAATCTTTTTCATTGTGATTTCACAGAGCCCCCTGCTCCTGTAAATATGTTGCTCCTGTGGTAAAATGTGATCTTACCGCTAATGAAGGACATGCTTCGTTTCCTTAACTGAATCACTCTCTAGTTTTGGCCTCTAGGGGGAGCTTAGTACAATTTTTTTGTTTTTACTGCGGTTGGCACTGGCAAGACTTTAGGCCAACCTTTGTGAGTAAGTATTGATTTATAGCCTGGGTTTGAGGTGTGCATCTCTCAAGGGGTAATCGGCCTGCCCCGGACAGAAGCTTGTGTGAACAGTGGCTCTCAGACATCACTGACACTCTGTCCAACCACTGGACCAAGAACCACTGATTGGAGTCTGCGGTCTGTGGTGTGTGAGTCTCATATACACACCACAGCAGACTAAAGCCCTCAATCACTGGGTCTTGGTCCAGTCCATGCCCCCATGTTCCAGAGTTGAGTGACGCGCTGCCTGCAGAGCACTCATTAGAATCTACATTTCACAAGCGGAGCAGGGATAGTAAATCGTTCAGGCCTCAGTGTTGTTATAGCTGGCCCCAACAAGCCACTCTCTGTCTACTTTATTGGAATTAAAATGTGGATTTCGTGTAGTTCTTGGCAACTTTGTAAAATATGACAATGGAAACTATTGCTGTAAGAGACAACACCACAACATGATGAAAACTTGTTAAATCTTTCAAAGGCTTTCAAGTCCTCTGTTACTTGGAGACTGACAGAAACATCATTAGACAACAAAAATATCCCATTTATGTTTTCAATAACATCAGAAAGGGTAAGTGTGTTATGGGAATAGTGTGTAGCTTTGGGAGGGTGCTATGTGATCCCTCATCTCATGGTCAAGGCCCTTGCTCCAGTACTGAATAAATGGATTTTCTCCCTACGGCCCCACTCCTAAATCAGATCAGTTTTTTTAATGCTATATCTAAGGGCCTCTATCCCATGTCTAACTACCTAGTCTTTTGTTTGCTCATGTTTTCCTTTTCCTCTATGGATCGACTGGCTCTGACCGTGTAATAGAGTGCATATTGGCCAAGCGAGGTAGCTTGCTGTGACCAGATCAGATGTATGCTCCTGATTATGAAGCTCCCTTTTAGTCACTGACAGACATGGTAATAAATGTGTCCATAAATTGAATTTGGGTCTTTTCAAAAGGAGCAGGAATATCTAAGGAACATTTCAGCTGATTGTCTCCAGCCGACATGGCAGTGCTTCAGTGAGATCCTGGAGGGAAAACAGATCCTGCTGTGGTGCGGTTGAGTCGGGGAGGTGGTGGTGGTGGGGCAATTGTTATTCAAAAAATCATTTGATTGAGTTTGCTCAAATGGGAAGGCGGCAAATCATCTACAGAATTATAAGTGTATCTTTATGAAATTGTGTGCTCCGGTGTCATTGTATTCTTAATGTGTATATGTTTATGTCTGTTTAAACTTCCATTTAAGATCCATTTAAGAAAAAAAAAAGAAAGTCAAGGGAAATTGGACCATCAAAGTGGCTCTTATTATCACTTATTCAAGGTTGTACACAAGTTAAAGCGTCACTTTGATTGTGATCTATAATAAAACACTTAATCCTCTTTGGATCTCTCTGTTTTTTTTTTTTGTTTTAGCAAGAAAAAAATTCCAGTGGGAATATGACAAAATGAATAAGTGTTTCTCAAGTCTCCTTTTGTAGTTGCAGTGGAGCACTTTACACATGGTCATGCTAAATTGAAGCTGACCTCAGCCATGCTAAGCTAAGCTAAACTACACAGTCCACACTATTACTTTAAATTCCATAACATAATATTGATGCTTGGTAAGAGAGGAAACGGTGTGTAAGTGCCCGCTGAAATGTGTATATTTAGCCCAGTCAGTCATGAGGGAGGGACACAAGTTCTCAAAGTGGTGTGACACACACGTAACTCAGTCACCAACAGTCACACATCCCCATGTGTTTGCCAGGCCTATCCTCTGGGCTAGATTTTCAAGCAGATGCGAAGTTATGGGTCTAAAAGGTTCCCCAGGGGCAGAGGGCAACCTGAGTCATAGCCAGAAAACAGACAGGAGCAGTCACAGGCCCAATTTAGAGCTGGCAATCTAACATGGTGTTGTGAAACTGTTTCTGTGGTTCAGTGAATGATTTTTATCTCAGCCCCCTCTCTTTCCCTTTGCTTCTGTCTTTCCAGCTTTTGTAGATCTAATTTTCCTTTATCTTTCTGTCATTCACTCTGTACTATTTTGTTTCCCTCCATCTATTTTTTTTCTTTTCTATCTGTCTATCCTGTCTTTCTTTGAAATGTTATGATTCACTGGCTGTGATCTCTGTGAGCTGTCTCCTTGAAGTCAGTGTGTCTCCTGAGTGCAACCACAGAATGGTACATCACTTCAATTCCATGTAATTTCCTGGGTTTTATAAGGTACATTTACTCACCCTACAATGGTGAAGACTATTCTTCTCTACAGAGTTCTGAGTATCTGTCCCTTACACAGTCTTGTTCACCATTATCTGGTGTGGGACAGGGCCAAGATCAGGCTGAAAAGTTTGTTTGGGTAACATTTTCAAACTTGGATTCATTCAGAAGTAAAATTTGCTCCAGAGTTGAAATTACAATATCAAAAGATGAAAGTTAAGTTTTATATTTAGGATGGTACAAAGTTGCATAAGTCCCCCATGAAGTAATAGAACAGAAAATATATATATAAAGCTATGACAGAGATATCTATTTGCATACTCAACACCTTTCCCCAATCAGTTCATAGAAGAAGTATTGCAGTACAAATGTCTATCCAGCACATCCAACAACACAACATGTTTTTATAAGCTTCAGGAAATCCTCTTGGACAACAACAGTTCTTTCCTACAATTCCCCATAAAAATTAAGCCTATTTAAACACTTCCACCTGTGTTACCTTTGCACTGAGTAAGATTGTAGAGAGGCTCAATTACACTCTTATTTTTACTTATTTTTCTCTGTCATTCTTTCTCTCTTGCCTTTACAATAAAGAAAAAGGCCAATAAATCACTTGGCTGTTTCTGTGGGGTGGGGTATTGGTGTTGGAGCAAGCTGTCCTACCAACCAGCTGAGTGGACATGACTCATAAAGGAACAAAAAAAGTCTTCCCCACTCCCCTCACTCTAAAAAACCAACATGGTGAAAATTATATTTTGGTCAAAGAGTCTAATAAATCTTGGCCAAAGGTGGCTGTAGAAGCTGTGATGGCTCAGTCTCAGTGATGTGGATCCCGTGCTGGGGAAAGGGGAAGCCACATAAGAGGTTTGTGTTAGCACAGGGTAGATGAGGTGCAAAGGGATTTGGTGGGAGGATACAAGGTCTAAAAGTCCTTGTGGAATATATGGAATGATATCTCTAATGTTGAATGTGTGTGTGCACATGGTAGGGAGCTCTTGAGATTTGTATTCAGATAACGGAGGTCTATTATGACCTATAATTTCAAAGGGAACTTGTGTGCTCATTTCAGGGAGGAAAAAAGTTCGAAGTCACTTCTTAGGAAAAAAAAAAGGTTGAGCTTTTGATCTTGCAACTAAAAAATGTTGGAGAACTTTTGCTGTAAAATCAACTTTTATTTTTAGAAGAAGTATGTGTAAGAATGACCTCATTAATAACATTTTTGGCAACTGCTCTGGTGTGTAGTCATTCATCTATAGTCTCTGGCCATTAACATTACCTTGTGGCTTATTCTGAGTTACTGCAGCGTGTCCACATGGTTGATTTCTGTTGGTTTTCCATTTCTGGGACCTGTTTGATGGGAACAATTTCTGTAATGCCATCAGCAGCCTGTCAAGGCTAATTAAAACACACATCTACAAATCTGTCAGCAATTACTGGACCCAGAAACATTTGGTGCCACTTGCAAATTTTAGGCAGAAAGGTCTGTGTTTACCATGTTAGCTTTTCATTTCACAGAGCATTACCACAAAAACAAACACTGGTCAGACTCTTGTTTGATACCGCAACATTCATATTTATATTGCCTACATTGAAATGTAGTCACTGGGAGACATGATAATGGAATCCAGATTTGGGATTTATTTAATTTGTAGCTGTACACAGTCATCTTATTTTAGATTATAGCCCTGTGTAAACCTTGTGTGCCCTTGTGTCTCTTAGGGTTGTATTGTGTAACTGTGCTGTGTCCCAGTCATCTGGATGTGTTTTGCCGACCTCAACAGAGCACTCTCCTTATCTGCATCATTCCCAACTCACAACCTCATGATCAAGTGATTCATCTATTTTACCCAATGACAAAAACGGCAAAATGGGCCACCTGCATGCTAATGTTTCCCTATAACAAATGCTTGTGTCCTAACGTTTTATTACAATTATTTTATTCTTGGTGATAAGAAACTAACTGCACTGAAGCTCTTTCCAAAAACCTGTTATGTGTTGAAATTTTTACGTAGGCTACTTTCTATTTATATGTTAGAAATCTCCTTATGTCCATTGTGGGGAGCAGATGTGACAAACAACTTATTGTCAGCCAAATAATACTGTCTACTAAACAATGGCTTCCTCCCAACTATTTAATGTCACAGAGGGCCATGTAACAATAGAATAAGGCTTTCGCAAAAGTTGGACATTGTGGGATGCAATGGCACTGTTACCTCATACAATTTGACCAGCACTGACAGTTCACTCCATGGTTGTTTGTGCTTGCTTAAAGAAAGTAGAGACATCGGCAAGGAGATCTGAACAGAGAAATAACCCGGCCCCCGCTGTTAAGCTGCAGTCTTCCCTCCGCACTGTAACACTGACAGCAGCTTTAATTTATGATGTATTCCGTACATTACTTGATCTCAGTAATGTATTCTGAATACTTGGATTACTTACTCATTGAATTCCATTTTAAGTGAATGAATGCATCATCCCGTGCTTTATACAGACTTACTTTGGTGTGTTCTTATGGTCCAACTGGCTAAATGTATTAGGCCTAGGTGTCCCAGAAAGTGTAATATATGATCATTTACTGTTGAGGAGAAAGGACTACCAGGCCACCATGTTAACACATACAAAAAATGTTTTTACCAAATTTTCCTTTTCTGCTTCTTTATTTACTCATCTGTCAAAAGTGACAAAATACATACAATGTTTGGTATGAAGTTTTATCTAGAGAAATAGAAACGGAATTTAATGATGTCAAAATATTTTTGAAACAATGCCACTGAAGGTCACTTTACATGTAACAATGTCTAATGTAAATAAAAGTTGGGTTCCTCATTTAACCACGTACTTCATTCTAAAACTCACTGTAAGTGACATGTTTGTACTTTAAATTAATGTTAATCACCCTGATTATTGGACCGAGTTAATTCAAGTTCATTCAAGTGAAGCTAACGAACCAGTGTAGGCCTACTCATTGAGGGGCATTAAAAACGTGCTACGCAGCACCTTCACTCTTCATCCTGAATGAGACAAGCAATCAGGAGAAAGTGGGACATCTGCTGTAAATAAGATCTTTGCTGCAAGCAAGTAAATTATTTTTATGTGACTTGTTTTATCCACCAGAGTGAATAAAGTACCATAGTGTAATCCAGTGATTCCTGAATGCAAATGTATTCTAAACACGATCTATTTAGATTATAACTGTAATGCAATACAGTTACTCATATTTTGTATTCTGGTTACAAAACACTGGTACATTCATTACTCCCAACACTGTATATATTATGCATACCAGTATTAAAGCATGATATTTGAGTTTAAGTTGCTCCCTTTCTTTCAAAATGTGTGTCGGCACATTGATCTCTGATGTCATGACAACAAAGGTTTCTTTCTGTTGGCACAGGTTTTTGGTTCAATTTAGACTTTGTTGTAGACTATGATCTGTGACCTTTTTACTACAGTGACCTGTTACTGATGGAAAAAAAAACTAAAATACATCAATTCATTTAAGCCAAAGGATATTTCCACCCATCACCCAGTGTTGACTGAAAACAAGCCTTCATGACTCTTAATAATGCAACAGGGTGAAGTTTCTGTGCGTTGCCAAACAGCAAATGAGTCATGAATCAGTTCTTTGACAATGGTAGATACAAGTTGGTTGGCTTATTTCTAGATGTAATTATATGTTATTATCTGGTGGAATCTGTTTTGATCTGGCAGTTGTCATTTCCTATTGTAATGTTAATTTAAACTTTGGAAGTTGAACATTTTGGATTTTTGTGTGGGCTTTCTGTATTTACATAGTTTCTAATGTATTTTTTAATAACCTATATCCCATGGGAAGCCAGAGGAAATAAATGAATCAGTAAAATAAATTAAAGGCACACTAGGTATTTGTTGAAGACTCAATAATGGCTCGTCATTCCAAATATTCCTCCTAGCACAATGTTGGTGGTGCAACACTAAATTCTCCTCAGCTGGCCACAACAGAATAGAAAGAAAGGCACATCAAACAATGTTATAATTGTTGTTTTTCTGTTTGCGAGAAGGACAGAATGACTACATCGGGGTAAAGCTACAGGCATGGTGATGATCCTTGATAGCCTCAGAGCAGAGGGACTGGAATTAGATTAGTGTGGCTGTTGAGGAACACCTGTCTGTCACTGATGGATCCCCTCCTGCCAACTCCCAGATGGATCTTGGGCATGGTAGGCCCCATCATAACTTCCTCTTTATCCTCCCCATTAACACTAATGTTTTTTTTTTTTCTGTTGTAACCCTCTTCCCCCGTATTCTCTTACCCTGCGTGTCTAGCATTCTGTGGAAAGGCTGGGTGGTGGTGGAGAAGGAGGGTGCAGAAGGGGGGAGAAAGGGGCTGGGACAGTTTAGTTGGATGGCCAGCTGTGTGCCAGCTGTGTGCCAGTGGAATGCTGAGTGGCGTGGAGAAAGGCCTATTATCTCCCACACGCACACATTCTCTCTCTCCTTTCACACCCAAACTCTGGCCCTGCAAAATCAGCCAGACAGATTCTGCTAAAACCATCACTCATCCTTATACATGCATGTGGTCTCCTCCTGCACACAACCGCTCAAATAGATGCACACACATATTCCAAGTGCCTTGCAGGGAGTTATTTTTCCTCTTTTTCATTGTCTTTGCACACACACAGGCACAGAAGGCCCAAGAGCTCCCATGCCATGTGTCACCACTTCTGACACACAGGACTAAACAAGTCATTAGAGCATGGGTCAAATTATCCATATGCATATTCTTATCTGTCTGCTCTCAGTCAGCCAACCTATTGCACAGCAGCTAGACGCCTCTCACTGCTGGTAGGATATGAGCAATTAGCAAGAAAGACCTTTTCGCTCTGCCAGCTGATTTGTGGCCAGCTTCTGCATATGCCTGTAATTCACTCTGACATTTCATCTCCTCACTTGTCACAGTCTTTATTGTGTATTACCACAGTATAAACAATAATGATGAAGTAATAATCAAATAGGAGGCAATATAATCATTTTGTTTTCCACTCCGCCATTGTCCACTGGTTGAACCTGTGGGAGACAGCTGATAAGTGAATGTTCTTGTGTGGAGCAGTGGTCTCAGGAGAGCGAGTGGAGGCAGCCGGGGGGAGTCTTCCCAAGTCAGCCCAGGGGAAATGGATGACAGTTACACTACCCTCCGGCCAATTAACTGTCATTCTAGCTGTTGGTTTAACTTGCTGACCTTACCTCTTCTCTGCTGTTTGTCTTATCATTTCCGGAAAAGAGGGCCTCATCTGTGTATGTAAAGTGGTCCGGTGACCTTCAGGGAAGAGGAACAAAGGTCACAGTTCATCCACTGTATATTTCTTTTGCGTGACAGCAAATATGCCGGGAAGTCTTCTGGGACTTTGGGGGTGTAGGAGGACAGAAGTCCTGTGGGATTGAAAGAGAGCTATCTGATATTACTTCCAATTACTCCCCAATCTCCCGCTCTATCTACCTGTAAAATGACATTAGATATGCCTGTTCTCATGGTCTTTTACAGATGAAGGCTGTGCTTCTCAGTGATGAGGCCCATGGGAACTCAAGGTCTATATTCCGTGCCTTATAGTCATCAGCTAGGTTAGCATATTCACAGATCTGAGAGAGCAGAGACTTAATTTCCTTGGAATTGCACAGGCTTTGTCTTTGAGAGGAAGTGTTGACATTAGTAGGAGGAAACTGAAGGTGGCTACCACGTTTGTCCCTGAGTGAGCGTGGGTTTGAGGCTGACATTTGAATAGAGTACAGTTCCAGTGAACGCTGCTGTCTTAGCATGACAACAGAAGGGGGTGGATTTTACCGTCCCTTCAGCAAGGGTAGACAGTGACACAGTGCCCACCCCCCTCTGTTTGTGAGAACGCCACTTCTTTATGCCCAGTCACCACAGAGGGACAAAACTTTGAGAGCCTACACAGCTGGAGATGGCAGGGAGCATTCATGCTGAACACTTGGCTTGTTCAGACACTTTTCTGCCCTGTGTCTCACAAGAACTCACTTCCTACTTCCCATCCTGTCTCTGACAAGAGATTGGTAGACAAATTTACTTTGTATTGCCTAGATTAAGCCTTCACAATCATGACAGGATTATGAAAGGCAGAGTTAGAATGATAATTATGAAATTGAGAGTCATTACACCTCAAACCAACATTACAGTCATTTCCTTTTCATATACCAGTAAAAAAAGTGACTGTTGTAATAATGTGTTGCATTTTCTGACACCAA
>JAVQJX010159155.1:0-11341 GCA_036025115.1 Ambassis agassizii
TTGTGGCTTTTGTGTTGTGTTGCGGTTCATTTTGTAGTGTTGTGGCTTATTTTGTTGTGTTGTGGTTTATTTTGTAGTGTTGTGGCTTTTGTTTGCTGTGACACTTCTGGGCCACCGTACATAAAGGCACCTACCTACCCAATATGCACTGACTTTCACGTATGAAAGAGACTGGTGATGTTTTATCAGCACTAGTACTGTTGTACATCAGTTCACACAGACATTAATGGCTGACTGGTGCTGTGATGCAGGAATTCTTGTGCACCAAACATTTTATAAAGACTTCTTGGAATTAAAATGTCATCCTGCCTGACACATTGAGAAAAATAAAGCTCTTTATGTCCCTCTGGTGGAGCAAGTCTTTAATGCTAACAGTGTCTTATCTCAAATGCATCATTTAATTCCCTTACTAGTGACAATAATCTAGGTTGGTTGTCATGAAAATAATCACATTGGATCAGTTACATTTTGATGATATTTTGTTGTAACCTGCTCATCCCCTGACATTCCCATCAAACCTGTTACACTACAACTCCAAACATGCAGGAGTTTTCTGCAGGGCGTCTTGGTGCACAGAGGTGTGTTCACTGTTGGTGCTGGATGGAGTCTGACTTCCAGGACACAGGCATGAACATAACCTGAGTTGATGC
This sequence comes from Ambassis agassizii, assembly GCA_036025115.1. NCBI lineage: Eukaryota > Metazoa > Chordata > Actinopteri > Ambassidae > Ambassis > Ambassis agassizii. The sequence continues at coordinate 651 of JAVQJX010159155.1, forward strand.
GCACAGAGTAACCTTAATGTAACATTTTGTGCAGCCGCTCGTATAGTGACCAGCGGTCACTGTGAGGCGGGCGGAGCTAAATAAAGTCAGTGACGTGTCTCCACCTCCTGTCAGCTCCTCGCGCTTCTCCACCCGGCCGTCGCCTCATGTTTCATTATTCTAAATGTGGTAACTATCACCCCAGTTAAACCGCCTCCTGTCCGCCGCCGCTACCAGCACCATGCCGTGCACGTTTTCTTCCAGGCCGCCGGGCTGCCCCGAGGACCCGACCCGGCTCGCGAGCTGCTGCGACACGCTGCGTTCCTACCGCACGCGCCGCCGGTATGACAGACGCTCTGCTCTGCACGCGGGCCTAATTGGAGTTTGTCAGGAATTATTATGTAATTCAGACTTTTCAGTTGCATGACTCTATTAGGGCTGTAAAGTGGTGTTATTTGAGACAACACCTGCACTAAACAGCTCAGCTAAAGGATGGATTAGTTGGACCTGTTGTTGTATCGCCTTCAGGCAAACGTCTCTCATTTTTCCTTCACATGAACTGACCTAGATTGGAGCTGTAATGTAGAGGGTATGACTGGGAGTGGTGACAGGTCATTTTGTATGATATGCCCTACATTCCTGCACTGACTGATGGCATGGTGTTTGATCAATTGTGAGCACTAGTGTCTATTTTTTCTCTCTCAGATTGTGCAGATTCTTCAGTCATAAAACTGATGTCTAACAATACCATGTGTGTCTTCTTTGTGTTGCAGTGCCTCTGGAACCAACATTGTTGCCATTGATAATAAAATTGAACAGGCAATGGTGAGTAACACGTTTAACACTGTGTCTTCATTTGGAAATATAGAATTGTACAGAAAAGAAGTGACAATGCAATGCAATTCAAGTAATCTGGATTGAGATTAAAACTCTTGTTTTAGCCTTCACTCTCATGTCCTTGTCTGCTGCGTGTTAGAACATGATAAATCAGCCCCTGTGTGACAGTGACCCCCGTAGCAGATCTAATGTCTCCCCATGCTCTCCTCTCCCACAGGACCTGGTGAAAAGCCATCTGATGTATGCAGTGCGAGAGGAGGTGGAGGTCTTAAAAGAGCAGATCAAGGAGCTGTATGAGAGGAACTCTGTGTTGGAGAGGGAGAACGCCGTGCTGAAATCCTTGGCCAACAGCGAGCAGCTGTCTCAGCTGCCCGCCCAGTCGGCCACCAGCTCTGCTGCCACGCCTCCCCAACAAGGACTCAGCCAGCCGCAGCAACAGGCGCCGCAGCCGCTTCAAGTTCAGGCCCAGCCGCAGTCACACCCTCAGCTCCAGCACCACCCGAAACCCCAGCAGCTCCAGACTCAGCCTCAGCTTGATCCTGGCGCACAGCAACAGCAACAACAACAACTGCAACCCAACGTCACCTCCGCTTGAAGTGCATCTGCCCTGCTTCAGACAGGGCAGGAAAAAAAAGAAGAGCTCTACAAATTATTACAATGAGTCTATGTGAAATTTAAAGAAGAAAAAAAAAACTTTGTCTTCTTAGCCACCAGCTTGACCACAAAGTACAGTGCTTGTGTGTGTGTGAATGTGAGCGTGTCGGTGAGTTAGCAGACAAGCGAGACTGTGAATTGCTGTTGGAATGTAAGTGTATGCATCTGTACTGTGGGCCTTTCCAGTGTTAATGCAATCATAGAGGGAGAGACGGAGAGAGAGAGAGAGGGATAGAGGGATGGGGATAGAGACAGAGGAACCGAGACAAGGACAAAGTGTGTGAGTGTGGAGATGGAGCATTAGGGAAGGTTGGGGTGTTTTGTTTTTTTTTTGGCCATAATCCTGGATTGATTGACTGCTGGGTCTAAGCTTGTGCAAAAGATATCTTTTCTTGGACCAGGACTAAGCCAAACCCACCTGCAACCTGACCCACTCTGGCTGTGGGAGAGAAAAGCGAGGGGGTTTGCCTCATGCAAAGGATGAGATGGAGATTGATTGTCAAAAGAGAGTGATTATTTTTTTAAATGAAATATTTGAGTGGGTAAAAGGGGGTATTTTTTAGCCTTGCTGTTTCATGTTGTAAAGTAAGAAGTGGGAGAGAGTCATTTTTTTTTTTTGTTTTGTTTTTTTTTGTCCCGGAGCGCCACAATGCTGCCGTTACTTTTACATCTTTTACATCAAGTTCAACATCAACTTTTGAATTCTACTGTTAAGTGTTTTATTTATTACAGGGCTGCTATTTTCAGACATGAACAATTACACGACAGCTGTTAAATAGTAGCCCAAGACTGTTTTCTTTTACAGTATTTGAACAGATTGGCTGCACTTCCCTGTCAATGCTTTGTTAAAAATGTAGGCAAAAAATGTGTTCTGACAGATGTTTAACACTAACTCAAGAAAACAAGACGCTGGAATGGCCAATTCATAGCTCCAGTCAAGATCCAGTTTGAATGTACATTTTTTTATAGTTTAAAGTATTAAGAGTGTCAAAAGGCAACTCTGCACCTGTTGACATCAAATCTTAACGGCGAACTTGCAGAAAACAGTTGATAAAAAAATCAAAGTCTGTTCATAGAAAGTGGATTAGTATTGCCATATCCCCCTCCATACTTACATTTTTCTCTGTTGTTTTTCCCGAGGGGAGAAGCTGTGAAATCTTTCAACATACTTTGTAACCAAAGATGCAAAGCTGTGTAAAATTGATTATTTTGAAATGCACACCTTTTTTTTTTGTTACTTCCTCCTTCACAGGATATTTTGTTGCTGTTCGGCATGTTCTGCATGATCTGTAATCTTCAAACCACTTTCTTACCTCATTTTTATTCAGCACTCTTATTGTAAGATAGTCTGTGAACAGTGTAAAATGGGGAAGGGGGATGATGTGGAGTGGTGAGTCGACAGAGAAAAATAACCTAGTGTTACTGACACTAGTCACAGAAAAAATGAAGTGAGCCATGTTTTGTTCATTTAAATGGTGTTTGAATTTCATATGCCAATAGTTTTGTTACATTGCAAATTTTAATGTATTTAAATAAAAGCAATATTCAGATTCCAAAATATGTCCACTTTCCTTTGTGAACATGTTCAGAGAAACCAGTTTATTCATACAAAGACACTGTAAAATGTTTTCCAGCTCTGTGTACATTTCTAACCTTTTACAGTACAGTGGAAAACTGCCTGAAATGTGGGCTGATTTCTGGAAGCTCAAATTACTGTTTACAATGTGAACACATCTTTGCACCCACACAGGACACAATGCTACAGATGAAAAGAATGCTAAGCGAACTTTCTGGATCTATGAGATTCAAAACATTTATACCTTCACACCAGAATGCTTTTAAGGGACACTTCACTCAACACTGTGAGCCAGCATGCCATTTATCTCTAATGCATTAGAGATAAATTTATCTCTGTTACATCGGCGATGAGCCAGAAATCATCACCAAACATAATTTACACTATTTAGATTATTTGCAGGCCACAATAAAAACATGAATTCGATTTTGGGGTGAACAGTCTCTTTAACAGGGAAGTGTCTGTGTGCTAGAAGTAACAAAATTTACAGACATTTTTTTTATTTAAAAAGGAAAATTACAAAATTTCCAAAAAAGCATTGAACACACACTACTCTCACAAACACAGCAGTGTTCTCTGAAAAGAAGTACATCAAAGCATTGTCTTAATAACAGTATTAAAGTCCAAACAGGAAGTTATCTTCTTTTCTTTCCCAGTGCAGACTATCAACAATACGAACAGTTCAGTACAATGATATGAACAATGAATGGGAACTTTAACATTCGCACACTTGAACAGCTGTGCATCACGTCATACTGTTCCCCTCCTTCCCATGTGTAAAGTCAGTCAGTGGGTCAGCCCCATCCAGCCGTGGGGTTCACTGAGTGGGTCAGAGCAGGACAGAGAAGCTCTGGGTGTTGCCACGTCCATCTATCTCACTTACTCTTTCTCTCTGTCCTTGCCAGGTTAACCCACAGTAACAAATCTGCTGCCTTTGCTGCTCTGTGCTGTGGCAGTGCGCTGATCTTTTAGGATACGGAATCTTTCGTTCAAGGTCATCGATGTCTGCTGTGGAAAGAAAGACAATGGCATTATTACCCTGAACTACTGGCATTCTGCTTTTGTATTCAGAGGAACTGAAAGTAGCCCACACTCACAGGTTTTCCAACACTGTTAATGTCAAACTGCAGAGGCACTCCTTTCGGTATTTTCTTCTCTACCGTTTCCACCTTTAGAGGAACAGAACTGACAGCTGGGGGATGCAGTGTCCAAGCTGTGGGAGGCCTATGAACAAGTAAGAGCATGTGTAATATTTGGCATTTTCATATTTTATAATAACTAAAGTCAATGTGTGCAATTGTGGTACGGTTCGTGCCGACCACTTACTCAGGCTGAGTCCTGGCAGTGGGGTTGTCAATTGAAACAGTCAAGATTCTGCTGGCGGTTGTTGATGGGTGCCACCTGGTGGACAAACAGAAGAAGTGTCACATTACACAAACATGACAGACAGCGACCCTGAAAAACCAAACAATGGTCCTCTTTCCCTTCCAAATGATTCACATCCTCGGTGCAAGTTCCTCTTCCTCGCGCACATACAATAGTGCAACACAGCACAATTATTCAGTTGAACATCTAGGGCCAAAATAGACTGACAGGAATACCCACTGGTGTGTTTTGGCAGGAATGGAAATGTTTGGCTTCTGCACCTGAGCTTGTACCTGTAAAGGATGAGAATAATGAACAGCAATACAATAAGAGCTGAATTAAAATCTTTAAGTGCCCAAATAAACAGGTTTTGAGTAACTAGATGCTTGATTTGATCTACAATCTCACTCTCAGTAACAAGTACCTTGAGCCCCCTGTGAAACAGAAATGTTGCCTGGCGTGCTTCCCTCTGAGTCTGCTGGACAGGCGGCAGTGGTCTGCATGAATATAATACAGCTGTGTAAACAGTGGGGATCCATCAAAATGTACTATGTGTTATACTGTTAACCATGAAATCTAACTTGCTTGACTTAAAGTAAATCTGGAATGCAATAAAAACAGCTACACTGGTGTACTCACCGCCGTCGCAGCTTAAAAGGTCTCCTCCCTGCTGCTGCATTCTGGCCTCTCTGTGGATCTGGCTGCCTGTGCATCCACCTCTGTACCTCTGGCTTCCTGTACTGGGGTTCTGTGCGCTGAATGAAGGGTTGCGTTTTTTGTCTTATTTTCTGAAGAGGGAGATAAAAAGGGAAGTGGTTCACATAGGTATGCCATGAGGAATGAAAAGAAACTGATGCTGTAGTAACGTAATGTAGTAAAGGTAGATTAACCTTGAAATCACCACTGAGATTCTTAATGAGTTTAATCTGGCTTAAATACCAATTCTCCCATTTCTCAAACCCAACGTTCTCTCATTCTGTCCAAGTTGCGTTTGGTTCTGCTTCTTCTTAATTCAGTTCTTAGACAACAACCACACTAGTTAAACTTCACTATTTATACTGTTCTTATTGAAGACTAGTCTAGAAAGTGAGGGATTCATAACACATTGTTATATGTATCTGTACAACTGCATGACTCTGCATGACAGAGAATATCTGATTAACACCTCACACCATACAAAGTAAGCAAATGTACAAATTACCTTTACCACCACATTAGTGTGTTAGAACAGAATCAGAAGCCATTATCAGCAGTCAGGCCTTCCTTGATTACCTGGTTGACTGCTGGTCTATTGAGTGTCCCGGCTCGTTTGAGTAGAGCAGCTGACCTCCTAGATGCCAGGCCTGTGATGACCCCTTGACCCCGTCGTCGGCCCGTTAGGGGAGGAACTCTTCGGTTTCTTAACTTAGGTACTCCCCCCATGGACATGCCACCTCCTGCTGAGCATCATAGCAGCGACATGTGTAATGTGGTAGGTTAGATTTATTAAAAAAAAAAAAGGTTACGAAAGAAGCAAACATCAACAGAGACGGAGCACACACCTCTTTGAGCTGGTCCTGCCGTCCTCTGTGAAACCCCCTTTCCTTGGGTAAAACGGCCTTTCTTCTTGACTCTGTTCACATTAGCCTGCCTCCTTTTAAACTGTTGCTCTCTTTTGTTCAAACGGATAATGTCATCTGTTAAAATATTGCATTGAATAATTATCACGGTTGAACGAGTATTTATCTAGCTGAGCTAGCTACCTCCCACCAGCTAGCAGCTAGCATTAGCTAGTACTCAGTTTTAGGACCATGGGTAAAACAGCCGTTGAGGAGCTTACCTAATGACATGTCGACTTTATCGGGGACCACAGACGTCTTCCTCCGAGCTGCAGTGAAATCACCGTTGTTCATAATTTAAACTACGACACGGAGTTGTGAGTGCAAATAAAAATAGCAGCTGCAGGCTGGCATTCGTCCCTTTTGAGTCTACGCTAAACGTAGAGGGTGCTGCGCATGCTCTGTGACCTCAGACGTGCATTATGGGAGGTGTAGTTCTACTCGATGAAAACACAACGTTACGAAACCTGAACAGCAGTGTGGTCATGTAACTCGATGTGTGAAGGAGAGTCCGGTGCGAGTGTCTCTGTCGGGACTATTACTACATCTGCTGTTTGTCTACATTAGTTTGGTTTCCTTCACATTTTCTTATCAGCGGTTTCGAGGCTGCATTCACGTCAAGTTTTACACTTTGTATGCTACATTGCATCAGGAAGAGGTGTGTATTTGTAAGTTTGAATGAACAGCCCCCTACTGTCTTTTTTGCAGGTACATCGTATGGTTTGCTGTGTTAGTAGCTTGTTTCACTTCACAATTTTATCGAATATTTCTTTATTGTGAATCATTTATATTTAGTCGAGTTAAAACTTTCTTGCAAACTGGTATAAATGTATCTTCACTGTTTGTCATTGTGGCTTCCTGCAGAGCATCAAGGCCCTCTCCAGTTCTCTTCTTCCTGACCAACGCAGTCATCAGTAAAACCACCATGTCTGACAAAAAACGCAAGGCTACATCTGCCGCTCCTGGTAAGGAGCCCAGTGCCAAGCAGCTGAAGGTGGATGAGAAGAAGGAGAGGTCAAAAGGCTGGCTGCAAGGCATTGTGGACAAGCAGAGGTCAGAGAAGAAGGAGATGAAATTTAACAAAAAGCGCCTCCGTTTCATATCTGATGCTGAGAAGATAAAGCAAGACTCTGAGGGAGTCCTGTACTGGATGTTAAGGGACCACAGAGTGCAAGGTAAAGACCGCACGCAGCCATCAGATACCTGTTCTGTTGCCTCTGTGTCGCTCCTGATGAAATATGTGTATTTGCTGTTTATATTTTAGATAACTGGGCACTGATCCACGCCCAGCGGCTTGCAATGAAAGAGAACCTTCCTCTGCACATCTGTGTCTGCATGGTGGTGCCAAAATCACAACTGTCCACTCTGAGGCATTACAGCTTCATGCTGAAGGGTCTGAAAGAAGTTGCTGAGGTATAAACTTCATGATTAGTGCAATACACTGACTATAACCATTATATGTATTTGACTGATTCATGTCATGGTGTCCGTTGTAATCACACAATGTGCACAGTTACATGATGAGTGTCTGTCACACGGAATCTTATTATATCGACTTTTGAGTTTAGTGGATTCTGCACCACAATGTCAACATGGTTGCAGTTTCAGGTAGCTTTAGATGTCTTTAATTTGCTCTCCTGTCCCGACAGGAATGTAAACACTTAAACATTCAGTTCCACTTGCTACACGGTGCTGCAGGAGACGTTCTCCCTGGTTTTGTGTCTGACCGTGGCCTTGGGGCTGTGGTGACGGACTTCTCCCCCCTCAGAGAGCCACTGCAGTGGTTGGAGGACGTCAAAAAGAGACTCCGAAAGGACATTCCCATCATACAGGTAAATACGCATTCTTAGTTTCATATAATGTGAACTTCCTTTGTATCTGCTCTCAACATGTCCTCATGATGAGCTCATTATCTTCTATAGGTTGACGCCCATAACATTGTTCCCTGCTGGGTAGCATCACCTAAACTTGAGTATGGGGCCAGGACAATCAGAGGAAAAATCACTAAACTGCTGCCAGAGTTCCTCACTGATTTTCCTCTGGTAGAGAAACACCCACACACGGCTACAAGAACCGCCAAAGTAAGTGCTGCCATAACAAGCGCTGCAAACAATACGTTTGCATAAACACTGATTTAAAAGGCAGTTTTTTTGACATCTTCGTTGAATTGGGCATCCACAGGAACACATGAACTGCCTTTCCGTCTGAAATAACAGCAGCCAGCTGTGAATAGTAACTATAAATTCACTATAAGGAGATTTTTTTTTTAAATATTATAAAATGTAAAGCAAACTGCTACTGCAACATTTGAAGTCAGACCTGCTGAAAGAAACCATCTCATCTTTATATATTAATGAGTTCATATAAACAGTAGACGTTCTACTTGACTTGTCCAAACATTGATCATTTCCTTCCATGCATCTTTTATTAAAGCTTCAGGGGCGAGTGCTGCTGCAGTGTTATCGGGGACCAGTGGCCCCTTTTTCTGACTTGCTATGAAAACACATGTTCAAACGGTAACAAGCAATTCTAAGTGCAAACAGAAGCGCAGCAACCATTTCAACACAACCTCACATAGAAGCAGAAGGGTGGGGCCCTGCGTTTCACCCGTTAGAAATGGGTGTATATTAGCATCACTGATGTATCGCACAACTGATGTGCATTGTGGGACATGAAGTTCATTTAATGAATCCATCATCAAACATTAACAGCAGTTAACGGAAGTTAGGCGTGAGCGTCTCTGATTCTTTTTAAATTCACAGTAAAGAGAAAGTAAGTTTTTGTGGTGGCTTTTTAAAAAAAATCATTAAGGAAAAAGTATCGATAAAAGTTTGAAGTCAAACTGCTGCAAGAAACCTTAACTTTTAACCTTCAGCCGTCTCCTCTGCACATTATATATTGATGAGTTAATATAAACTGTAGACTTTTTTTTTGACTTGTCCAAAAGTTGGACATTTTCTTCCCTGCATTTTTTATTAAAGCTGCAGGGGTTAGTGCTGCTGCAGTGTTGAGATTGATATGCCATTCACAGGTTAGAGCCTCTGATAGTGTAAGCTTAGAACGTTCTACATTGCTTTTGAAGTTGGCAGATCCTGTAACACCGCAGTGTGTGTATGGCAGCTTGTGACCTCTGCTGAGTTTTTCTCTGCCCTCTCTTCTTTACCTCACAGGCAGTGGACTGGGACGAAACCCTGGCCTCCCTTAAGGTCGATAGAACAGTGGGAGAGACTGAGTGGGCAAAACCAGGCACCAAAGCAGGAACGGCCATGTTGGAGTCTTTTATTGATGTGCGCCTTAAACTTTTTGGCACCCAGCGAAATGACCCAAATGCTCCTGCTCTCAGCCAGCTCTCCCCATGGATTCGCTTCGGTCAGTAATGTTGTGAAGAGTGGGCGTAAAAACAACACAGATATTGAAGGAAAAAAAAATCTGTAAACTTCTGCAGTGATGGTGTGTAAAGTTAAAAAAAAAATCATCTGCTTCTTTCTATCAGGCCACATTTCAGCTCAGCGTGTGGCTCTGCAGGTTCGACAAAGTGGGAAAAACGCAGGCGAGTCTGTCGCTGCCTTCATCGAGGAGCTGGTGGTGCGCAGGGAACTGACTGACAACTTCTGCTTCTACAATAAGAAATATGACAGCGTAGAGGGTCAGTGGAGATCTCATTAACATTACACACAGTTCACTCTATCATAGTGTGATGTATTTACAGACGAGCTGCCCGTTCATATATCATCGTTTTAGAGGTTGTTGTGTTATGTTCTCAGGTGCGTACGAGTGGGCTCGGAAGACTTTAAAAGATCACGCCAAAGACAAGAGGCCTTATCTTTACACACGTGAGCAGCTGGAGAAAGCAAAGACACACGACAAGCTGTGGAACGGAGCTCAGGTAGAATTTATAAACACCGCAGGTCTCACTGCATCCGCCTGAGTTTAATATTTAAATATGAGTATTCATTAGCTCCTGTTCTTACTGCCTTAGTACCAGATGGTTAGTGAGGGAAAGATGCACGGTTTCTTGAGGATGTACTGGGCCAAAAAGATTCTGGAGTGGACTTCTTCTCCAGAAGAGGCGCTCTCCATCGCTCTGTACTTGAATGATCGCTATGAGCTGGACGGTCAGGACCCAAACGGCTTCGTCGGTAAGGACATTGAAGAAATTCCACCTGTGCTTTTCTGTTGCTCAGCTCTGCTCTTCATGTATTCATGTCACTGTCTCTGCTGTGTTTCCTTCCTGTAGGTTGCATGTGGTCCATTTGTGGCATCCATGACCAGGGCTGGGCAGAGAGGCCTGTTTTTGGGAAAATCCGCTACATGAACTACAAAGGCTGCCTTCGGAAGTTTAATGTAGCTCAGTTTGAGAAAAAATACAGTCCGAAAAACCTTTGAAGTGTCTGGAAAGATTACTAAACAACATCTCAGGGAGCATCTTCACAGCCTTTCACGGAGTGGATGTACATCTCTACTCAGCAACATATATCGGTGCCTGGATTGATGCTTTTACAGAATATTAAAACATCTTTTTACTCCTAATCAAGTATGCTGTTGGGAGAAGTTGGCAGTGAGCTGTTGTATCTTTAGATGATGCTCCTCGTCGATAAAGAAAAAAAGGAGATGTTATTATTTTACCTAGAGGATTGCATTTGTGGTTTTTGGTAAAAGTGCTTTTTTTTTTTTTTTTTTTT
>JAVQJX010159163.1:0-11045 GCA_036025115.1 Ambassis agassizii
TTATAGTGGAAAAATGGCTGAAACAAACACTGAAATACTAAAAATAGCTTTGCTCATATCAAAATATGGAGGAATCTCAATGTGTCATCTAAAGAAGTGAAACACTTTATGACAGGAAGTAGAATAATAAAAGACAGGAGACTATATTCGCACATAAGTCCCTGACACTCCTCTGTTCTGGGTGGGACAGCACAATTAGCTAACCCCAAACCACTGTGAGCCATTCCACTATTCATTTAAAACTTTCTCCCTTGCACTCACCCATTGCTTCTTGTTATTATCAATAATAAAGGCCACAAACTGAAGGCAAACATGTCTGTGAGTTTGTTTTTATACATTTTGAGCTGTCACATTCCACCCTCTCTCTGCATGTTGTGGTGGTTTCTAATTACCTGCTAAGAGAGGCAGGCTGGTGAGCATGTGAAGTGCCATATGGCTAAGTAGGGTATCAAGCCCCTATGAGCTAAAGACTCCTGAGCCTTCCTCTGCGCAACACAGCTGGCCATTGTTTTAAAGGGGAGACAGAAGAGGTTCTGGGAAAGGTTGAGTCACTGTGGTAGTGTGGGACCCTGTGGGGAGCTTTAAGACCTCTAGTAGTGCCATTCAACAGCCATGGCTGACCAATTAGCTCCCCCTTCACCTTTACATAATACCAACAAATCAGGAGGTCAGAGGGGAAGCCTTCTAATGGCCAAGGTGAGGTACAAGCAAGGAGAAATTGGAGAGCCACAGACACTGTGACACACTGTGAAAAGACCAGCAAGGTTCGGCTTGTTTATAGGCAGCTGGAATGTGGCGGTTCTGCTTGTTATTAACCACAGACAACACTCTCTCACATGCCTTTCATGCATGTGCATGAGAGGCGTTATAGTCTTTGATGACCTGGGGCCTTATTTGTTTTAGGAAAATGAAGTGAGCATTGGAGCATGGTGGACCAGGCTGGTGGTGAGCACACAGAAGGACACTAAGACGGCCTTAGTGGCCATTTGCCAGGGGAAACAGAAGTGGCATGTCTGGAATCTGGCTTGGAGGGAAGAGATGGTGGTTTGGATGAGGCCAGACCGCCAAGCACATGATGGGGTCTCTGAATGACTTACTGTTAGGACCCGTTCTGCACCAGTAAGCCTAGCGTGAGGGGAAATGCTGTTCTCTGTAATATAACTGACCGTATTCCCCATTTGGTAGTGATTTACTAAAATGGCTGAGCATGGTTCACAGGCAATCGTATGGAAACATGGGACATATGGAATGTTAAGATAAGTGAGAATGAAAACAAAAAAGCAGTTTGAGTCAGGCCCAAGTGGTCAAAAGTCAACACAATTCTCTATGCTCTCACAGCAGAAGCATTTGAAAGTCTCAATATGGCACATGCTATGATTACTATCACATTTCTCTGCTTTTCTCCCAGTAATATGATCCATTAATGATAAAGTACAATTCTCTTTCCAGACATACTATAGATTGTACTTAAGATTTGGCCAGGCTTACCTCTGTGGGTCTTTGCTGCCTTCTGTGCTGTGATCGGTGCTGCTTCCATCCCCCTGTGATCTGCTGTCCACTGCTGGGTCCAGCTCTGGGTTCGCAGTCTCCTCAGAAGGCTCCAGGGCTCTTGGCGCACGGCTCTCACTGTCTGGTTCAGGTAGAGGTGTGGTGCGCCCTTGGCTCCCTACGCTGCCGATACTCCCTGTAGTCCCATGGTGGTGCCTCTCCCCACCTCCACCAGCCTGCTTAGCCTCAGTACATCGCTTCATGGCCTGGAGCTGGGAGAGTGGCACTATATCGGCTCCCTGGGGTCGGTGCCAGACTGTGCGGCGCTCAGAGGAGTTGTAGTAGTAGAAACGGCCACTGTGGCTGTCGTACAACTCCCACCACTGATTACCGTCTGCCTGACGCACAGGAACACCTGCAGGGGGATCCCATCCACATTCTCCAGTGGTCAAATTCACATACATGCGCTCACAGGAACGGGGCTCCAGGATCTCCACCCAATCAGACCTGAATGAGAAGAAACAAGGCAAAGGGTGAACTGTTATGGACAGCTGAAGACTATTTACCAACAGAATCAAATGACACAGTAGAGGCCACACCTGAATACAAATCAACCTGACAAGCTGTAAACAACTCACACTGTTTGACAGATTGAGAGGTTCAAAAATGCCCACTTGCCCATATGGAGAGAGCGTTAGATTTGAGCCCTACATGCACCCATCTGTGTGTGTCCATGTCTGTGTGTTAGCAATGATGTCATCTCTAGGCAGAGTAGCAGACGTGATGGGGGGTGTGTGTGTGTGTTTTCTGAATAAGGAGACAGGTGGATGCACTCAGTGAGACACCAGGGATAGAGTCAGCAAGGCCCAAAGAGAACCATACGCTGTGCTACCAATGCAAAAACCACACAGCTCAACTACAATCACAGGGTCACAACAGCCAGCTCAGCACAATACATACAGACAGCAAAAAGAGAGGCAGTCGAGAGAGAGGAGGTGCAAAAAAAGAGACAGGGACAGCGAGAAAACTAGAGAAAAAGACAACCCCCTTTGCAGAAAAGTAGACACAGTCGACAAGGGGAAGTGAATGCACAGAAATTGCAAAAAATAAAAGCTATTATTGCATATAAATAGCATATGCTTAGCTATGTACAGGGGTAGCAGGGGCTGCAGTCTGCTGGTGGTATATATTCAGATCATGCCACCCTTTACTGGAATTTATGTTTCCTTTGATCTAGTTCGTAAATGTGAGGCCTAAATTGTTGCCAGCAAATCCATATGAGAACAGGAAGGCTGGAAACAGTGAGGAAGAGTCCTTTATTGAGGCTCAGCATCACAGTAAAAGGACTTAAAATATCCTGGCAAAGTTAGGTCCTTTCTGTTCTTTAGTATCCTACCCAACTCTGACCTAGTATCTTTGAGAGAAAAGTGCCAGTGGTGAGGAATTAGTGTCACAAGAATCTGCTTAAGGTTTGGACGTTTTCCCAGCTTTCTCAGGACAGAAAAGCTTTTATTCTCCTTGCCATGGTTGTTTGTGGTACATAGCCTGCTATCCAGGCTACCTGGGACGATCAGACAGGGCAAGAGTCTTAACATAAAATAAGACTGCCGACAATGTCCACCAAACACCAGCATTCGTTTCTCATGTGCAAGCCAAACCGACCCTGTGTGCACCCCAGCCTCAGAAATAGACACAGAGGAGTATGGTGCCAGTCAGCTCTGCCAGGTTTACAATGTCACGCTGTTGGCTACAACTCAGTGGGAATAACAGCTGTTTCCCGTCTTAACTGCAAAGCCTTGAGTAGGTTTGTGAAACATATCAAACTCTCTCCTATGGTTTGCCAGCAGTAGACATAGCCTTGTCATGTATTGATTTGAAAGGTTAACATAGAACAAGCATGGGGAGGATATAAGAACCTTCCACATACCGTCTACCCATGTGTCTCAAGGCTCTATGCTGGGAAGCCATCTGGTTCAATCCCTCTCTCAAGGCAAGCAGTCCTGACCTTACTGGACTGTGGGGTGTTTTTAATCCCTAAACCATACCTGGGTAAGCAAAAATGAATAAGAAAGGCATAAGTGTACACAAGTGTTTGTGATGCAGGGCTTGGATCGAGTCCAAAGGAATGTTGTGTTCAGAGTCTGGCCCCTCACAAAGAGAGAGGACCAGGACAATGGGACCAGACTATGAGGAGTGACATTCAGTCTGATTAGACTTTGAGTCTAATTAGGCTTGCAACACTTCATGGGTGAGAAGCCTAGCAAGTAGTAGGGGATTCAATCCAGAGGCCAAACAGTCAATAACACCCCACACATACCAGAGCCTTCATCCTTTTACTGCTGCCAGCCCTAAAAGAGGCGTTCCGAAACTGAGGCTGATCTCCTCATGCTGAATTCCCCATTATTCAGCCCTGTTTGTCATCACTCTCTGTAAATGCAGTGTTTGTATCTGAACCCAAAGAAACAAACTATAGACTACACTAATTCAACTCCTTTGAATGAAAATGACCTGGATGACTGAGAACCTTCACAGATATAGACTACACTAATGGACTTCAAGTAAAACAAAGCTGAGTGCTGTGTGTCACACTGTGCTTTTTGGTAGGAGGACTAAACTGGCAAAAACTCTGCTTGTTGACACCCTACAGAAAACCCGAGTTTGAGCGTCAAATGTGGAGGCCATGGGAGATGAGTAAAGCAGCACAGGGTGTAGCAGTCACATAAGGACTGTTCCCTCTAGGCAAACAAACAGGAGCTACAGCTGAGAGCAGGCCTGCTGGCTTCTGTTTACATTATTTGATAAGTACAAAGAAAGGATAGTGTTCAGGTTCTAAAACTGTTTTTGGAAGTATTCAAAAGAACAAAGATAAACATTAAATAGCTATCCTCTACCAGGTCTGAGATCAAAACGCTTTCATTTTTTTCTAAATCAACATTTATTTATTTATACTGAAACGACTAAATGAGATATTTCATAGCCTCAAGTGGATGAAGTACAATGTATATAACCCAAACTTTTAGTTGAGAGCAAGTATGAGAAAAGTATGTAGTAGAGAAAGTATGTACGGACCGTGATCCCTGCCTGGAGAGCAGTAAAGCGCAGGACGATTGAGGTAATCTGCCTCATGCTCCAAATGTTCATAAATGGTTTGGAATGTAGTCTGCACCGGTGAAGTTTAACTCCAACAGAAATGTTTTGTATTGATCTAAAATTAACTTACACACACGGTCATATTACTGAAGCACACAGCACATGATTTACCTCTGGGGAAGCTCAATCTAATTGAAGCAGACCGGTGTGCCAGAGACCGTGGTTGTGAAGTTTGTACGGTTTTAAACCAGCAATTGACTGCCTTCAGTAAACACTTTACAGTATCCCTCACAGAATGTATTTGTTTTAACTCTTGAAACTAGCCTTCACCGATTTACTCAACGTCCTGTATACCCTACAGGAAGGTATTGTCATTTATGTGGTGACACTGATACAGAAGTGTCACCACATAAATAATCCCACAGGTTTGAAAGATATGGACACCAAAGTATGAAAACTCATATCAGTATTACTTGCACATAGCACATTTTCTTGTCTTCCATAGCACACAGGGTCTTTGTCTCCCATTTGGGTGGAGGAGATGCTTCAGCAGTCTATGGTTATTCCACTGCGACTAAAAATAAAGCTTGTCAAATTATGAGAAAGTCTCTGCAAAGAGACCGCCACAGAGACCCCGAAGCCAAAACATGCACAGAGCAACAACTTTTTCATCATGCAATGTCAATGTGTTGACTTTCTGGAGGAGAAATACAGTATCAATCACCCACAATTTACTGTCAGCTCCAAAAATAACTTGAACTGAGAGCGCTTTCCCAGAGCAGAATATAGCTTATGGAATCTGCCCCATTGTTCAAAACCAATGCCAAAGTATAAATGCACTTTTCCCAGCAGCGGTAAACACAGTGGACTGGACAATACATTCACTAGAAATAGGGCACTAAGCAACATTGGGTCATTGTCCGGCTTTTGGATTTCAAACAAACTCAAATAGCAGTGTGGTTGTTGATTCCATCATGAAGATAAACCACAGAGAGAGAGTTTCTATGAGTAGCACCGAGTTCTGACTCAACAAAGGGAGCAGCATTTCATCAGATAATCCAGCAACAGCTGATATGCAGCTTTATGCTTCAGGGCTATTGTGGCATTTCTGATCATCAGATAGCACACCTTCAGAAATTGAGCTAAAGAAGAGTATTAGAAAATTAATTTGTCCATTGACCTGTTAAGGTGAGATACCATCAAGCCTGTTAAAACTCCCATTTATCTTTCTGTACTCTTAAGGTAACCTATAACCTTTATCAACAACAGACTATTCTGAGCTGTCGCCTCTGGGTGTCCCTTGTGGACCCAGTGAGTCTCACACAGCGCCTGCCCTTCAACTTAGAAACCTTAGTGCCGTAGTCATCAGCACAGTATGTCTGTGACACAGTAACAAGTGCCAAGGTCCACCCTTGCTGGTATACTTACAGACCTGCTATTTCCTATTTACAGCCATAAACATGTTTGCTCCTCAGATACCAATTCAAAAATAAGTAATCACTCTGAGGAAAGGGAGGAATTTTAAATCATCTAGCCAATAATAGAAAACTAAAAATGTAGGGACAATCTAAAACCACTGGTAATTTGTCTCACATAGCAGGCAGAGGCCTGCACCTCAATATAATACAAGAAGTGATCTGCCAAAGCAGACTTGTTTGGTTATGTATAAGCCATGGACAAAGTCTATTCAGCATAGCTGCTAGGCAACCCGCTTATCTAAATACTGTAAAACAAGAGCAGGGACATGGACTGACTACTGAGGGCTTGGCAGCAGTTCTAGAAGCTGTGACTAACGAAGACCGTAACTGTAAACCTGGCACGTTGAGTGCTGCAGACATGATCCTGTTCTACAGCAATAAGAGGGCCGAGTAGGAATGCAAAAACACTTTCCAATTATAGCTTTCCTTATGAATATTTGTCAACCATCAGCATTATTAGAACTATATGTCTAGTTTTATGCAAGTAACAACAATGAGTGAAGTAAATATCCACTGAACAAAGCTGTCATTCTGCAGGATGTGTGAGCGGTCTCCAGTGCATGCAGGCTTCCAGAACAATCACACGCAGAGGGGAGAGTTCACATGTTTCAGATGACAGAAAAAAAAGACCTGCACCTGTCATTCACACATTCTTTGGCCCTTTTGTTTCACACCTCTCATTCCTGCTATGTCACCAGAGTCAGAGGTCAGTAAAACTCATGGGACAATTGGTCTGTGTGTAAGCAACGTATAATTTAACTATTTTTAACTAAACTGGCATAAAGATCCCTCTGTTGCAGTGTAATGGACTTCTGAGGATTTCACCCCAACAGCAGCCACAGGCTGCATGCTGCCTATCTGGTTTGCTCCTCTGCCAATTATTTGAATTTCTGTAGATCATTCTATGAATATTATCAAATGGCTTCTTCTGACAGTTGCTGAAAAAACTGAGGATGACTGGAGGGTAGCTTGTATGAAGTGCTTAACATTCCTTAGTTTAGTGTATACCTACGTATAATTATGCAATAAAAGGTGAAAATATCTTGAGGTTACTTTATGCATCAAACACTTTGGAATAAAGACTTTATTCCAGGTTTTGAGGTTTTAGATTCTAGATATTAGATTGAAATCCATTACAAACTAACTAGAGCTAATATGAATGAAATTTTCTCTTTAATCTTTGCAATGTAATGATGTACATGTACAAGCTATCAAACCACAAAAATGAATCATGTTGGTGAATACATTTCGCTGAGGTTCACTCCATTTCCTCTTTAACTTTACCAACAGTTGTCAACGTATATTCCTCACTCACCCTGTGCTGACATTGGCAAACAAGTTTGGGGGTCGTCTTTCACAGCCAGACACGTGAGGCATGATAGAGCCAGCCTTATGTGAGCCAACCCAGGCTTCAAGGTGGCAGGCTTCCAAGGAGGAGAAGAGAAAGGTAAAGAACTTTAAGACCAAACAGCCGGGCAGCCACATGCCTGGCAGAGAAGACCAGGCTTGTATGAAAGGATAATGCTGAACAGAGGGGGAGACTCCTGAGCTCACCCCATCACCTGAATCACCTCCAAAAAGGCCAGCCCAGAGAGATCCTAACAGGGTTATGATAGTAGATGTGATGGTTCTGTTATGACAGTAAAGATACTAAAAAGTGCTGTATGCATGTTGAGCTGAATCTTGCCTCCTAATGAACCAATGAACTCTTGAACGTGTTGTCTAGTATCACTAGAGAAAAGTGTGACAGACATGACTCACTACAATGACGCACCTGAAACCACAAGAACCGGATAGTCTGGTTTGGTCGGTGTGCGGGTAAAAACCGAACATGAGGCCTAATTTTAAAATCGTGGTGCAGTAAAAATGCTAAATTTACTTCCTGAATATGATTTCTGCAAAGACCAAAGTTGACTGCAGTTGACATACATGAATGCAGAGATCTGATTGAATTATTTTACTACTAACTCATATGCGGGTCTGTAAATACTTCAATAAAAGACAAAAATGGCTACCTAGTTGACAAGAACATCCTGTGGTGAGTCACATTCATATGCATTACAAAGCCTGTGAAATGCAGCCTATTCTAAAGCCATGATAGTACAGAACAAAGCAGAGCATTGTCAGACCAACAGGCAAACTTCACTCAACGAGAACTCTCTGTGTTGACTCCACAGGGGGCCCCAGCCAATTAGAACTATGATGGGGAGGAGCATAGAACATGTTGAGGAGTTCTGGGGGTGACCTCCTTCAACAGCTGACCTGATCAAGAACTAGTTTCCCCTCTCCATTGACACTGGATTAGAATGGATCTCACAAGGTCGCTCAGCCACCTTCAGCAAGGCTAGTTTTTCCATGCTACTTTCCAACTAGCAATTTTACATGGCCTGAGTGAATACATTCTGCCAAAACGTTCACCCCCACTGCAACAAACTGATTCTTCATGAGATGTGAGATAAAAGTGCCTACCTCACCACTAGTTCCAGGAGAACATTTTTGTGTTGGCAGTTGAATGCTGCTTCAGATACTCTTGCTGTAATCCGCCTACAGAGTAAATGCACAGAACCAATGTTCTGCGATTTCTGTAAAGAGAGTATTGTCTCGTCCTGCCATCTTGTCCTCTCTCCCACAAATGCTGCAGCTTTCAACAGAAATCCTGGGAACTTCCGGCCCCCTTACTGCTCTGCTGAACAGTCACTGTCTGTCTGAGACCCTCTCTCAACAACATGGTCAATAAATTTCCTTTTATAGAGGCAAGCCTGTCCAAACAGAAGTCCCTGTCTTTCCTAATATCCACCCCCTTTCCTAAGTTGTAGAGCATATGGAGACTTTTCAGGTCAGATAAAGCTCTGGACGAGAGAGAACATGTGCAGGAGAGGCTGACGGTGGGATCAGGGTGTTTACCACATACAGCCTGGCCTTTCCGTCCAGTACACCAGCTGTCATAGCTGGAACAATGAGGCCACTTGTCCACACACACAAAAAAATGCACCTATTACAATGTAATTGTGTCTAATAACTATAAACACTCATTGTCTAAACTTTTATCTTGTACAGTCATTCAGGGTCACACAAGTTTTAAATGAATAATTTAAAAGACTATTCGACCTGTCTGCTACCAAAACAACATTTTTCATTAGTATCTGACCTGCCTGCCTAATACCAGGAGCACTGTTGTAATTTTTGAGTGGGACCACACCATCCACCCCCCCCGAATCCTCCATGCTGACATGACAAACGAGGACAGAGTCTAATCCCAGAGCAGTGTTACAGGGTGAGTGAGAAGGTCAGTGGGTGGCTGAGGAACCACACAGGAAAGAAATGTCCGGATTGTCCTCTAGAGGAAGTGAAGGTGCCGACGGCAGGCAAGCTAGGATTAGAAAAGCAGAGCCGCCTGGTGAAGATGTTAACACTGAGCTTGCGTTGGCCTGAGGGGAGGAGTGGATTATGATTTAAGAGGCCATTGCAAGGGGATCAACACGTAGGGACAGATTAATTTTCCTAGTATCAACAGACTTTGGTTGTGTTGGGGAAAACGGCTCTGCACTTTGTGGTTTTCCTGTAGACCACATTCATGTTTTGCTCTGTGACACCTCATTAACCACAAATAGATTTGTTCATCTCCTTTGAAGCAGATGATTCATCTATCCATGGCACCACAAGTTCTTATCTCCTTTAACGCTGCAGAGTGATGATCAGCACTCTTTGCATCAGGTTCAACCCAGGAAGACTTTAATCCCCAGAGAGGGAAGGTTCAAAATGTGAGTGGTTATACAGTTACAGATAAATGTGTTTGTGTGTGTGTTAAGTGATCCACAGGGATGTGACAGGGGCAAGAAAACAAACACTAAGTTTGAAGTTGTATATCCAAAAAACTCATCCAGTCACAGTGATTGACTTATTACTATGGCACAGACTGTAACAAGCTTCAAAATCAAAAATCAAAATCTTTCCCTTCTCTTAACAGGCAAACAGACGTGTCCATTGTCAAATCCTTTGTAGGATGCCCATCCTGCCGTCTTTGTCAACAGACCCAGTTTTGATTAATCTTGTTAGGGGAATGTATGGCTTGTTCTCTTTTGTGAGCTTGCAGGGTAAACAGCGAGACAACATCCTATTGTGATTCCTGTTCCTCACACCGACATGCTCATGAACGGGGAAGACATTTCACGACACCAAATGGATCATTGTCTTCCGTCTTGACTGCTCTGTGTGTCATGTAGTGCTGAACAGATAAAAGGTGCTGTGACAGACAGATGAAGATATAGTGCTGGGCAGATAGAGTAAACCTAATACCACACAGATGCTACTGACAGTCATCCGGTGAACACCAGCTGGGCAGGGCGATGGTGAAAACGGCTGCACCCAGGAAGTCACGCTGGCATGCCACACCAAACTAACAGCCTCAGGCATTATAAATGACACCTGACTGAAAGGGCCTGCTTGTCAGGCTGTGAATAGGTGTCACACAAGAAGGAGGGGTTGTTTTAAAACTCTTAACTTGGGGTTTAACTTTCAGTCACAGCATCTGAATTGTGTGTACCACGCCAAACAGTTGAAGGCAGCCTAACCTACACATCTCAGTGCCTTTAAATAGAAAGCCTGCCTCTAACATTTGATGAAAGCAGAACAAAGTTTTAATCTGCAGACAAAGCAGATGGTGAAGAAATCCAACATGTGGAGATCAAACGAGCAGCTAAAGCTTAAGAGCCACCAGTAATAAAAAAAAAAAAAAGGAGCAACAAATGGACTAAGGACCATTTGTTGATATTTTAACCACGTTAAAAGTGTTACTGCTACAGCACATTTATAGGCCAGTTAAAAGAAAATGATGGAGTTGGTGGTGAAGGATAAAATAGTCTTTATGTCCCACTTGAGCTGTTCAACTGTGGCTACAACACAGTATATAAAATAAAAACAAACAAACAAAAAAAAAAAAAACAGACAGTAGGAGCCAAAAATATACGTTTTTAAGCCAACAGCGAGCAA
>JAVQJX010159266.1:0-16325 GCA_036025115.1 Ambassis agassizii
TGCATCTGGCAGCGTCTGGACAGTTCATTTTTTTTAAACATCTACACCAGGTAAAAGCGCGTCAAACAATATTCCGTACCTGCACACCAGTGGCTTAAAGTATTGGCTTAGCCCCTTCAGAAACTTTTCATGTGTTTATTGACATTCTTGATATGCATCCTAAACCAAATATTTATTTTTTGTTGTTGGACTAAAAATGCTCAGATAAACCAGTTGTTTAAATTGGCCATAGCTGAAGAACTCGTAATTTGGTAGTGACCTGAGCACAGGTACAGTCTGAGGGGAATGGATGATTTTCTGTGTGTTCTGAGATCATAGTTTGAGACAGGAAGGAGTGACTGGATTAGTCCACTCTTTGTTGGACTGGGGGAGCTGCATTCCTTCAAACTTTCAGAGAAGATCGCACAATCAGTGTTCTCAAAGGACTGCCCACGTCATTACATTAACGGCAGCTGTCATTCAGAAATGATGCCTTACTTTGATTAAAAACTGTTTGAAATAATACAGCAAAATGTATTTATTGTCGCACCCTTCCCATCCTATGTAGAGATTAATATAATTTCCTTTTTTTTTTTTTTTTTTTTTGTCTTGCAGAGTGGAGGATGAAGCAGTGTTGGACAGAGGAGCGTCCTTTGTTAAACATGTCTGTGATGAAGAGGAAGTGGAAGGTAAGATCTGTCCCAGTATTTCCGCTCATTTAGTATATGAGACGGAGAGAAACATACTGGACGAACACCCTTCACGTTTGTAGGAAGATTGTGTCAAGTGTTCTAATCTTGTCCAGCTCTGGCTGTCAGCTAAAGCCACAAAAGAATTTATCTGGAGACACCCACATGAACGTACTGAGACACTCACTTATTTCACAAAGCACCACTTAAGGGTGCACACAAAGAAAACCACGTCAGAGTTCTTGGCGTTGTGTCAAAGTGCTTGTCCATTTCCCTGCATGAGTGGAAGTGCCTTGTTTTGGGTCTCCCTCAGGTGTACTTTAACTAACCACTGTGAAGTGCGAAAGATATCATTAAAACCCTCATGATCTGTTTATGGAATGCATGGAAGAATGGAATAGAATACATTGCTGCTTCAGCGCTAAACCTCTTGTCAGTCAGGAGGTTCTCTCTCACCCTCTTCCCTCTAATGACTTCCTGGAGACAAAAAAAGTTATCATTTCCTGTATGTGCTGCTCTGGAAGGAAGTAGTTATTTAATTCTACAGTGACAGCTGTAGATACAGAACAGATACAGAAATGATCACTATACTGTCTCACCTTATGGTTATCAAACACGTTGTCAGATCACATGGCAACTAATGGAAGACATGGAGGATTAACATGATTTCCTTTTTTTTTGAATGTAATCTGATCGGATCCCTGTTATCGTGTATTGTGCTGTGACAGGTCACCACACTGTGTACATTGGCGTGAACGTTCCCAAGAGTTACCACCGGAGAAGACGCCACAGACGCAAGTCTAGCCACAAGGAGAGGCGGGAGCGGTCCGAACAGAGCACGGAAGGATACAAATGTGATGGGGACAACGCAGATGATTCCGCTGCAAATATCCTCAAACCTCTAAGTGAGTTCTGCACCAAAACATGTATGGGTGGTATAGGGGATAAATTACTCTGTACTTGTGTAGATCAGGAGGTAGAGCAGCGAGGAGGGGGGGGGGCTGGGTGGGCTGCCAACAAGGAAAGAAAATAATCAAGCAGAAAACTACACTCAAGCAAATTAATGGAGCAAGGCGACTGGGAACACGCTGAATACTAATCTGAAAATGACACTGGATTGGCTTAAAGTTTGTTAAGTAAGCACAAAGAGGGGTATTATCTGTCACCTCTGTGATTAACACACTAGTCTGCTCTGTGTGAGAAACAAACTAGTTTGGTATGAAGGAAGAAAGACGAGGCAACATTCTACAAGGAACTCAGAAACCACACCGTAGTCGTCAATATGGATAAAGGTGTAAACCGCATGTTATCAGGAATACTCATTCTGTTACAGAAGAAACACACCGGATGCCTTTGCCCACATAAAAGATTAGAAAAGTGCCATTAATCCCACAATTATTTCTCTATATAGCCAGATGATTGTAATTCCAGCAGACACAGAGATCAGTTTGACCAACAGAGAATTAAAGCAACATTTTGCCATCAGTGTCACAAATCTCTGAAGGATTTATGGTAGTAGGAGGCGTCATTTTTGTTACTGCTCTTCATTTGCATAAAGGTCAAGGCTGTTTTCCATCCAAAGGCAAATTCAAATTTCTTTTTTTTTAATTTTCAAATGTAAAATATGAGTGGTGGTGTCATCCATTCATTATTGAATTTCCCTATGGGATATTTTTCATTCATTCATTCATTCATTCATTCATTCATTCATTCATTCATCCAAGTCAGAAGCAGCTAAGAAGTCTCATTCAGTGCTGGGTAGCACCATGACCCCTCTGTGTACACATACATGAACCATATAATTGTATTCAGAGCCTCTAAGCCTTGATTAAGGCATTTTTACCCACCACACAAACGTCTTGGGTGGTGGGAGTCCCAAAACATTACAAGTACTATTTGTATGATGTGCAATTATCTTTCACAATACTGGAATTTTCTTTTAAACTGACATAATAGATGGATGTTAAAACTATACTTAGGCTGGTGGAGGTTACTGTTAAAACTGTTAGGATCCAGGTAAACCATTTAACTGCACTTTTTTTGGATGGTGAGTTTTTATTGATTACTCACATGATTAGCTAGAGTGGGTGAAAGTTTGCTCCTTACGCACAGCACATTATCACCAATGATTTGTACTTGGATACACAAACCCAGGTGACATGGGAAGAGGGGGCGTGGAGCAATTTGCATGACTTCCGTCATTTGTCACATTATGCAGATCTGCACAGAAATGCCATCTTTGGATTGCTTTACCCGCTATGGCACAGTTCGCACCTTCCTCCGTCACGACTGCGCTGCATCAGGCCGTCAATCTGCAGCAGACAGGCGCTTGAGTAATCTGCTCCCCTCTGACGCTGTAATCCTCACACTCAGGTGTAGGCCAGCCTGTCTGCTTAGTCATCCAAAGGTACAATGATGTGATAAGTGCTTTGCTCACTGTAATCTCTCAGTTACAAGGCCACACGATGTAGAAAATGACAAAATGTATCTATAAAAAGCAATTAGATCAAGCGTTTGTTGAACAGCTTTATAGTGCTGCATAAAGGTGCCATAAAACTGTGTATTTTGTTTAAACGGCCACATAAACATCAGTAGCTCAGCATTCTTAAATTAATGCCCCATTGCCTTTTATGGGTGTGTGTGTGTGTGTAAAATAAAATGGTGTCGCTGGTTGTTCTGTAGAATTGATATCAGATTGTAAATCAACAGGTTACAGGAGGCTGAAGTGGATTCAAACTAATTACAGTATTAAACTGAAGTGTACTCCATTCCGTCTAACATACACAAGGAAACAGACTCATCCTACCTTATCACTGCAGGAGATCTGAAGAATAAACAGTCTTCTATGGTTGAGTGAGAGGGCAGACCCTACTGCACGATGAGACGCTGTTGGGATAAACATTTGGCTCACAGAGAACACTGCAAGTGAACTGTAACATTTTTAGTGTTCTGTATAAATGTCAGAACAGAGGACGGGTCTGTGTACTATGGGAGCACGTACAGTTTAAGATGATGGTTATGAGATTTGACATGTGGATAGACTGACATATGCCAGACGACAAAACACACACACACACTGGCAGACAGTGCACACAGAACCCTCCACTTGTTTTTTTTTTTTTTTTTTTTGGTTTTGCCCACCATTCAAATCCCTGTAATACTGTTGATTGTGGCAAACCCCCGTAGAGCGGTCCACTTATACGTGGTGTGTAACCACAACAAAGGTCTGGTTTTCATTGATAACACCAGTTGTGAGACTTAAGAGGTGCTGAGTACAACATGCGGCGTCTGCGAGTCTTTGTGCAAGGTGGCATGTCTGCATAAGGACGACAGAAAGGCAGAGGAACAAGTGTACCATTTTAAAAGCGGCCTTCCTAAATTAAGCTCTGGCGAGCTGTATCGGGATTAAAAGGTTACAGGCACTGTTACGCTCTCAAGGTATCAACCTGTGGAATCCTGACTGGTACAGTCAATCAAGAAAGAAATAAATAGCCTCTCCTTACTTCACAGTTGCACAACGTTCTCAGAAGTGTTAACAAGAATAAGCAGTTCTTCTGAAAATGGATAAAAAGCGTTTGTGTTGTATAACTTTGATTTTTGGCTCTAAAAAGGAAGAGTTTGGTGACCTTGGTAAACTTTTAACAAAAGAAGAAAAAAAGTCTTTTTTCCTCATGAGGATGTACTGTCAAACTTTCCTTCTTCCTTTTCCTCTCAGTGCTGTCAGTATTTTATCTCTTTAAAAACAAACAAGATATTTGCATTGTCATTATATACACATGAGTGGGTCTTCATTGCTCTGCTGCAGGGACATTGCACAGGTAGCGTGTGTATTTAAGTCATCAGTGAACAATTCTTGATGTCTCTCTGTCTGCAGTCTCTCCTGCTGAGAGGATTCGCTTCATCCTTGGAGAAGAGGACGATGGCCCGCCGCCTCCTCAGCTATTCACCGAGCTGGATGAGCTGCTGGCTGGAGAAGGGCAAGAAATGGAGTGGAAGGAGACTGCCAGGTACACCACTGTCTGAGCAGGAATGACTCGAAAGCCTTGCGTGTTCTGTTCTTTTTTTTGTTCCTCACCCTCTCTGCTTTTACATTAAGGGCAGTGTAGTCAGACATTTCCTGCCTCACAATCCCGTGAGTGAGTGGAACAATCCCTTATGAATAGTCATGTTTTGTGTGTAGGGAAATAGGCTGTACTCCAGTGAACTCCCAGGCTGCTCTTATCAGATTGAGATCTGTAGAACCTGCACTGTGGGACCAGGAAAAGGCAGAAACTCCCACATGATCTGAACAAGATTTAACACTATAGTTAGCTTCGAAACACAAGTGTTCATTGCATTTGGATAAGCAAACTAATGGAGTCAAAAGCTGTGATTAAAGGCTTCATTTCTGAGGATTACACACAGTTGTGATGCAGACAAAACGGAAATGATATTATCACTACTCGTTCTTTGTTTGATTTTTTTTTTTTTTTTTTTTTTTTTGGGTAAGGGAAAGCTTTGGTTGAATGAAGGGGAATGTAAATGAACTCCTTAAGGTCGTCAGTGTCTGCAGGACTAGGCTCCTCTAGCAGCGAGGCATGTGGACCACAGCCAGAGGGATACTCTATCCCCTGAGGAAACCCCATCCTTGGGCCTCAGGAGAATGGCTCTTTGTAGCAGTGACATGTGAGGCATTATTATTAAAAAGAATCCTTGTTCAGAGTCTAACCTTCAGTGCAAGGCTTATCCGTGGTGATAACAAAGTCTGGTTTCTCTAACTGAAACGTGTGGCGTGCGTCACCGTCACTGTGCAGTGCGCCGTGCGCTTTCTCATGGTCTGGGTATTATTTTTCATTTCCACTGCAACCCCTATCGTTTCTTCGTGAACTGTGGCCAATTCAAAACAATGCGGTGCTGTTTTGTAAAGACAAGAGAATCCATGTTGTCGCCTTTTGTCTGGTTCCCATATTTGTACGTGAAGTCACTATTGAGTACTTTTGTTTATATTCTGCAGTGACCTGTACTTTCAAGAACACATTGGCGACTCTAGTAAATACATCTAAACTTTTCCCTCCATCCTGTCTAGGTGGATCAAGTTTGAAGAGAAGGTAGAGAAAGGTGGTGAGCGCTGGAGTAAGCCTCACGTGGCCACACTGTCCTTGCACAGTTTGATGGAACTCAAAACGTGCATCGAGAAGGGAACCATCATGCTGGACTTGGAGGCCTCCACGCTGCCGCACGTTGTCGGTAAGTGGACTGAACTACACCCAGTTTTCCAGCGATCTTGGAATAAACGATGGTTGACTGGGTGTGTATTCTTAACAGAGATGATCACCGACAGCCAGATTGAGACTGGTCAGTTAAAGGCTGACCTGAAGGAGAAGGTGATGTACACGCTGCTGAGGAAGCATCGCCATCAGACCAAGAAGTCCAACCTGCGCTCTCTGGCAGATATCGGAAAGAGCGTTTCCAGTGCAAGCAAGCTGTTTTCCAGTCAGGAGAATGGTAGCTTTAATTAAAAACTCTTGTCCTTCTCTTCCTACATCTGTCCTAACTACTTTTTCTTTTCTTTTTTTCTAATACAAAACTTTTGACTTCTATTCCTCATTCTCTTCTCCTCTTTTATTTTCCTTTCTTGGGGGTCTTTGGTGACTGTCTCTGACTTCTTCCGTCTGCGGCGTAGCGGCCCGCAGCCCCGTTGAGCCCCCTGTGCCTTTTTTAAACCCACAAGACTCAGAGGAACCATGTGAGGTCACAAGGAGCTCCAGCTTGGGATACCTCTGTAAGTGAGGCCTCCAACTGGGACAAGCATTGATGGGATGTAGCCCCATTTAAAAAAAAAAAATAAAAAATAAAAAAAAATGCCTCTCATCACCAATAGGTGATGTTGCCGATAGACCCCAGGCAGCCATGTTTCCTAGCACTCCTCTCTCTGAATGAGTGACTCTGCTTTGGCACATTTAGCAGCAAATGTTTCTGGCTCTTTCTTCATGACTTTTTCTCCTCCTCTGCCAAAGATGTCTCATTTGAACTTCTCTAATCTTTGCATGGTTTTTTTTTTTTTGAAGCTAACACCATCCCCTTCTCTTTGCAGGTAGCCCCACTACTACCCACCGAAACCTCACCTCCAACAGCCTGATTGACTTCTCTGACAAACCAGAGAAGGATCAGGTAATGTTGCACAGAGAGATAACAAACTAAACAAAAAAAAAAGGACACAAAAAACTTTTGTTGCTTGTCCCCTCACTGTCATGACTCATGATGAAGCACTTCAGTGCAAACAGATGAGAGATCACAGAAGCAGTTAAAGTATAACAAGCACTACAGCAGCTGTTAGTGAAGCTGTAGATTAGTAAAATGCTGTGGCCTTTGACATTATGCAGAGTTAATCATCTCCCTGACAGTTTTTTTTTTTATTTCAGCCACCGTTTCAGCATGTATGTTCTTTTATAACACGGTGTAGGCTTTGGATATACACTGTAGTAAACCGTGTTTATTAGATGGCAGAAAGTCAAGCTGCTGCTCAGACAATAATTCAAGGAAAGGGCAGGTACTACCTGTTCCTACATGCTTTACAGAGACAGATAAACACCACGCCAATCTCAGCATTAATCACAAAAAAAAAACCATCCATCAAATTGCATGTGGTCTCCTACTCGTGTACTTTATTGTTGCCTTCCTCTCTGTGGCGTTTTCATTCACCGACTTTCTATCTTGACAGCTGAAGAATAAGTTCATGAAAAAGTTGCCACGCGATGCTGAGGCTTCAAATGTCCTGGTTGGAGAAGTTGATTTCCTGGAAACTCCCTTCGTGGCGTTTGTTCGCCTGCAGCAAGCCGTCATGTTTGGGGCCCTTACAGAGGTCCCTGTACCCACAAGGTAGAACAACACAAGAGCTAAAGTTTCAGCAGTGATTATGTGAAAACCACCATAGTCTGACTTGTAATGTCTTTTTGTTTAGATTTCTTTTTGTCCTGTTGGGTCCCAAAGGCAAAGCAAAGTCCTATCATGAGATTGGAAGAGCCATTGCAACCCTGATGTCAGATGAGGTATGTTTGTAGTAATGTATTATTTGTTAGATACCTTCTCAGGTGTCTGTTTTAACCAAAAACAAAAAAAAAACATCATGCACTTTTCCACTGCTTATTAGTAGGTAAATCCTGGAGTCCTGAGGTTTGTAATCCCTCCAGTAAATTCACTCTGGGGTCTCTTTTTAGCTGCATGCTTCTTGATCAGACACCTGATACACCAAAACTGGCTTATTTAGACTCTATTTATCTCATACATCCTTAATGCTGGCATACAGACCTGGTGCATTCATTAGTATCAGCAGGCTTTCCATGTACAGCCTCCTTTTTGCCATCTGCAGCTGCAGCAAAAATCTCAGCTCTCTGGATTTTGCTGTATTAATCATCACAGCGGTTGTCCTGGCGAGTGCTGTTGGCAACTTAGATTTTAAGCTGTATGTTTATTAGAGACCAATTTGTTTTGTATTATATGTGCAAAGACAAATAATTACCATAATTTGTCTTTTATTATAGCCTTTTTTAACTCTGCTAATGTCTGTGGTGTGTCTTCTCCTGGCTCTTTTGGTTTTAATGTTAGGAATGTTAACAGATAGCTCATAACATTCTTAATCCTGGGAGCACCTGGCCTGTGGTTTCCCACAGGACTCGGCTCTTCCCAGCATATCTCATATGTCAACATGGCAGTGTTGGGAAGTGTTTTTTTCCAGGATTTGCTAAAGTTAAACTTTACCCTGTCGGCTCTCCTGTGGCAGGTTTATCAGATGTTTGTGTTCTTCTGTCATCACTTCATATGTACGTTTCACAGTAGTTGTTTGTTTCTAGGCGTTGTGAGAGTTTGTTTGGTGGTGAGGTTAGGCTTCATTATTTGCATTCGAGTGACGCACTGTGTTCCAGTAAACAAAAGGGAGGGAGCCGCGGCGTTTGCTGAGCAGCTGTTTGTTTATTCTTTTATGTTTTGTGATTGTGCATTATCACTAATAGTTGCTGTTTGCTGGCAGGTATTCCACGATATCGCCTACAAAGCAAAGGACAAGCAGGATCTGCTGGCTGGTATCGAGGAGTTCCTGGATGAGGTCATCGTCCTGCCTCCTGGCGAGTGGGACCCTGACATCAGGATAGAGCCACCCAAGTCTCTGCCTTCCTCAGACAAGAGGTCTGCTCTAATCCTCGTCAGATAATCCAAATTAATGAAGTCAACACATATTAATCCATTAAACCTGTGTTGTGCTGTCATATGTTCATGACATGAAAATATCTTCTCTATATCACATGCATTTTTTTTATTTATGCATTTATAGCCTCAGTTGTTTAGTTTAGCATTAATTCAGTGGGTAAGTTGGTGCCCTTTGGTAAAAAGAGATGAGTCATGCATGTGCAGCAGGTCAGACCAGATCCTCAGGCTGCTGATAGTATTCCATTTCTTATGAATGTAACTGTTCGAAAGTTACATAATCTCTCTCAAAATCAGTTTGCTTGCATAATAACTCCATTTTTTTTTATTATCATTTGATTCACCATGTTCCTGCTTGACTTCATTAAAGTATTTTGACTGTCTTTTAAAAGGAAGAACATGTACACCGGATTAGAACCCCCTCACATGAACGGTGACACCCCCCATGATACGGGACACGGTGGGGGAGGAGGTCACCAAGTTGGTGAGGAGCTTCAGTGCACAAGAAAGTAAGCAGCCTTTTACTTCCTTAAATTATGTTATTGTATAACAAAGATAAGAAATCATATTACCCTCCTCAGAGATGGGGGCGGGTCATGTACATATCAGCCTGACTGTAACCTAATGGGATTTGATTGTCAGTGAAGTTTCTAATGAGGAAATGTT
The DNA here is from genome assembly GCA_036025115.1 of Ambassis agassizii. NCBI lineage: Eukaryota > Metazoa > Chordata > Actinopteri > Ambassidae > Ambassis > Ambassis agassizii. Next base: position 9,513 of record JAVQJX010159266.1, read on the forward strand.
CCACACTAGAGAACAATGGAAGCACTTCATTATTGAGCAGGTTTTTGTTTTTCCTTATTCTGAACAAGCCTCCTTTGTGTTTCCCACCCTGTGTGTTCATCTCCGTCTAACTCGCCTGCTCTGTCTTGAAGGTTTTGTGGTGGTCTTATCCTGGACATCAAGCGCAAACTGCCGTTTTTTGCTAGCGACTTCTATGATGCATTGCACATCCAGTCTCTCTCTGCCATCTTATTCATCTATCTGGGCACAGTCACCAATGCCATCACATTTGGAGGGCTGCTAGGAGATGCTACAGAAAACATGCAGGTAAATGTTCATCCTAGGATAAAGAGGTTGAAGTCACTTGTTTCCCTCCTGTTATTAATTTATATTGCACTTATGGTCTCTTTAAGCAGTCGTACATCCGCATGATACCGACTTTGTTTCTAGATGCCTGTTGTCATAACCCCCTCATGTTGAACTGTTACACTTCAGCCGATAAGCCATGTTAATTTTGAGCTCATGGGCTCATGCTACATCCGTCTGTTGTACTTGCTGTTGGCTGAATTCCATATTGAGCTGCATTATAACGACACACACTGCATGCTGCATCCACCCTAGTGTCCTCTGATGACTTCAGTGTGAAAGAACCAGCCAGTGATAAAGCCACCTGCTTTAGCCTTTCTGGTAATAAACAGTCTTGCAATGCACCGCCCAACCTCAGGGATTTACCCGGGATGTAAATAACCTCAGATCCAGATTACTCAGCCACTGCAGCTTCGTCATGGCTGTGTGTTAGCACTGACCCACCAATCCCCCCCCCCCCCCCCCCACCACCAGCAGTCCACAATGAATCCTGTATCACACCTCAGCAGAGAGTTCAGCAGAGGGAATCCCTGCCGTCATTCCCATCATTCTCAGAGCCCCATTTTCAATTACTCACTTTCAACATCATTTCAGCACCAATATTGGTCCTTATGTATAAAAAACTGACATGGCAGGAGAACAGGCCCGTCCTGCTGTGTGATGTGTGTAGTAAAAACATTAGCAGACCTATGTCAGTAAATTGTGGAGGGAGGGATGTGCTGTTTCATCACTTTGTTTGCGCACCTTGTAGGACTGCTTCATGATCTTTCTTTGCTGCGTTGCAGGGAGTGTTGGAAAGTTTCCTGGGTACTGCACTGACGGGGGCGGTGTTCTGTCTGCTGGCCGGGCAGCCCCTGACCATTCTAAGCAGCACGGGTCCGGTACTGGTCTTTGAAAGACTCCTCTTCAGTTTCAGCAGGTGAGTGCTTCCTGAAATGTATCAATGAATATAAGAGGGGGAGTGAATCAGAGCCTGGATGGAAGATATTTATAGATTACAGCCTTTCCCTAAGGACACATGCTGTTTGTGTGTTTACAGCAGGCACTATTCTCGTGTTCCCATTGAAACAAAAATGAAATGAAAGCATGAAGAATTCAGATTTTGATGAGAATGATGTCATCTTTAAATTGCATTAAAATGTTGTTAATTTGAACAATATCTCGGTGGAACTTTCTGTGCTTACTGCAAGTCTCTTGACGGTAACAGACGGTTCAGGGTGCTGTTGCCGGCTAGTTGTTAATTTCCCATGCGCTTTTGTTGTTCACTTCCTGTACTGATCAGGAACAAGACCAGCACAGCACAGATCGTGCTATAAAAGCTTGCTATTCTCCCTCTGTCACCCAGAGAGAGAGTCTTCTAGCATTACCAAACACCATGCTGATTATGTTCCCTTATCAATAATTCACCCTCATTTAATTTTACACTGTGAGTGAAGAATGTGGGAGCCTCTGAATGTTTCCATGCCTCGCTGAGTCAGTCGCAGCTGCGAGGCCGCTTGCAGCTGTTGCACCCTCAGAATCAACATTGCTCTACTTTGAAGAGCCGCACATAAACTAATATTTACACAGGCATAAAGATGTAGAATTAGAAGCAGACATGAGTCACTAAACGTGCAATGAATTCTTACTCCATCCCTCCCTCCTCTTACCTTAGAGACAACGGCTTCGACTACCTTGAGTTCCGGTTGTGGATCGGCTTGTGGTCGGGCTTATTCTGTCTGGTGCTGGTCGCCACAGATGCCAGCTTCCTGGTGCAATATTTCACGCGTTTCACAGAGGAAGGCTTCTCTGCGCTCATCAGCTTCATTTTCATTTATGACGCCTTCAAAAAGATGATCAAACTGGCTCATCACAACCCAATCAACGCGGATTACGACCTCAACCTGGTTACTCAGTACGACTGCCGCTGCATGCCTGGTATGTAGTCTGTGGTACAGTGATGATGTTCTTCTCGGGTTAAACAAAGATTGTTCGCTCGGCCTTTAATCATGTAGATACCTCTGTTTGCTTTCTCAGCAGTGCTATCAGCTCTTATGCAGTATTGTTTGGGACATAGAAAAGTGTGATGCTACGAGCATTGGCTGATTAGATATTGTTTCTCTTCATCAGGAAACTCATCAGAACTTGACGTCACTGCAAACATTACTGATCTGGTATGTAGTGTCCTTATGTGACATTTAGTGGTAGAGATTCGGAACTAAATATTGTTTTACTCCATATATCATTCGTTAAAACTAATGCTTCCTAATGCAGTTACCAAATGCAACATGGGCATCCCTGACCAGAGAGCAGTGTGAGAAGCACGGAGGGTATCTAGTCGGAGAGGCCTGTGACTATGTGCCTGACATCACCCTGATGTCCTTTATACTGTTTCTTGGGACCTACACCTGCTCCATGGCCCTGAAGAAATTCAAGACGAGCCGTTTTTTCCCCACAACTGTGAGTGATGGGGATCACATACAGTACTTACTTGGAAAATTCCACACATAGATAGGCTCTACTCGGTATTTTGTGTAATCTGTGTTGTTTGTTGAGGCTTCTGTCCTCTCTGGTATTGTTCCATATTCAGATAATCTCATGTCAGTGTGTCCTCTTTTGTAGGTGAGGAAGCTCATCAGTGACTTCGCGATCATTTTGAGCATTCTTCTCTTCTGTGGTGTGGACGCATTGGTCGGTGTGGACACTCCAAAGCTCATAGTGCCACGTGAATTCAAGGTACATGGCAAAAAGAGAGAGAGAAAATTACAATCTTGTGATGAATTCGAGCGACAGTCTTCAGCCGGAGTCCTCTGATTACACTAATAATGATCCATTTGGAGAAGCATAATAATGGAAAGCCCCTGTAATTCTTTAAAATCCCTGCATAAAGCTGTCTTTGTAAGATACATATTACCTGAAACTAAGAGGCAGTGCATTCATTCTTAAAGATTGTTGAGCTCAAATGTTCCTTAGCTTCCAGCCCCCCCCCTCACCCCTTCACCCACTCACCCCCTACACACACTCACCCTCTCAGTAGAGGAGCAGCGGCTACAACTTGATTATAGGTGATGTGAGAACACAGACAGTCTTCTAGTTGCAAATACAGAGCTGCCATTGTTTGACCACAGAGTCTTAATTCACAGATTTCTGTCGTGTAATGCTGCACCAGTAATTTCAAACTCAAAAGACTCACTGAGGCTTCTGCACATTGAGTATTTTTTGGGTTCAGTTTAACATGGTCTGAAACAGGATAGCACGTGTCAGGTGAATATCTTTGTTCACACTTTTTAACTTCTTGCTTCTAATTTTCTCTCATAGCCCACAAGTCCAAAGAGGGGCTGGTTTATTCCTCCTTTTGGAGGAAACCCCTGGTGGGTTTACCTGGCAGCTGCACTCCCTGCTCTGCTGGTCACCATTTTGATATTTATGGACCAGCAGATCACCGCTGTGATCGTCAACAGGAAAGAGCACAAACTCAAGGTCTGTGTCGGGTTTCTGAAGGACAAAAGAGTCTTTTTAATATGTTGTTTTTCTTATCTAAATATAAGGAAATTTTGGGAATAAACTCCTTAAATGTGATGTCCTGCTGTCTCCTCTCAGAAAGGGGCGGGGTATCACTTGGACTTGTTCTGGGTGGCCATCCTGATGGTGTTGTGCTCGTTCATGGGCCTGCCATGGTACGTGGCTGCTACTGTCATCTCCATCGCCCACATTGACTCTCTGAAAATGGAGACGCAGACGTCGGCTCCCGGCGAGCAGCCCAAGTTCCTGGGCGTCAGGTGAGTTGGACTCATTTTGAACAGGTTGTAGCAATGAAAATCTCAGTAGAGGCGATCTATGCAGATCCCGGCATGCTGTACACATAGATATAAATACGCTTTCACTTATTCTTTAGTGAGAATGACTTCACTATAAAATGGCAGTGAATGGGAAACAAATTTGTCAGCAGGGCGGAGGTCAGGAAAAATGTTATTTTGGATACAAAGTGTGTAAAGCTTGTGTATCCTGGCTGGTGACAGATTGAAGATTTCCTTCATGTGAATCTTTTTCATTTATTCTGCTCATTGTTTTTATGAACTTTTGCACCTTTTTTTTTTTTTTTCGAGACCCCATTACAAATTTCAAATCTGTTGATTCATTTTGTGTTTTTCCTCCTCATGGATTCAGGGAACAAAGAGTCACTGGCATCCTCGTGTTCCTCCTGACAGGACTCTCTGTGTTCATGGCTCCCATCCTCAAGGTAGGGCTCCAACTACTTTAATTCTTTCAAGGAAATACAGATTACTGTCCACTCGTTTTAGGGCAAACTCATATCACCTCTCTCTTAAATTGTAAATAATTTTCAAACCTTTTAATCATCCGATTAGAAACTCCCTTAGCTGAAGTAATATGATGTGAAATAATCATGGTCATCAGGGCTTAAGCTCCATTTGCAGCCTTCTCCAGTTTCCATTTCCTCATTAAACTGCAGAGCCAAAAGAAGGAAAGATTTTTAAGTGGAGAATAATGGTGCTGGTGCTCCCCCTTGTGGACATATTCTATAGTGTTCTCAAGGTTCTGTTCTCAAAGTTATTATTTTTTTCCACACTTGTCTTTAATATCATATTGTGACTGGCTAAAATAATGTCTGATGCAGCTTTGAATTTGTTTTCACTGTTGCATGTTTATTTAGTTTGCTATCAAGTAAATGTCTGAAATGTTTTAAAGTGTACACTGCACTCTGGCTCAGGCTGAAGAGGTACTTATAAGCCAATGGAATCATTGGAAGCCAAGTGACCATTCATGCCAGTGGTGTCCATTTAAAGATCCTTCTTAGTAAAGCAGCTTGGGGACTATTTTTAGTTTAAGCAGTGACGCCAAAAATACAATTCCTTGTTAGAGCGAAAGAAGGTAGCTGTTAAACCAAAAATGTCTTTAAATTCTTTGTGGTATTAATATCCTTTTTTCTTTTTGTGTGTGTGTGGTCTTCAGTTCATTCCCATGCCTGTGCTCTATGGTGTGTTCCTCTACATGGGTGTGGCATCACTCAATGGTGTCCAGGTGAGTCAGTTCTTCGCCTGCTAACACAGGCTAGCAGCTAGGATGCATAATGTATGGCTACTGGTAGTTAGTTACAGTGCAGTTACATATCCTCACTGGATAGGTGTTGTGCAGCTACTGATTGTTGTCTGCATGCTTTTGTCAGTTCATGGACCGTCTCCAGCTGCTCCTCATGCCTGCCAAGCACCAGCCGGACCTGATCTACCTGCGGCACGTCCCTCAGAGACGCATCCACCTCTTCACCTTCATCCAAGTCCTGTGTTTGGCTCTCCTTTGGATCCTCAAGTCCACTGTGGCTGCCATTGTTTTCCCTGTCATGGTAAGAATGACGCAGCTAATCAGACAGAGATGATTATTTTGACTTGAAAGATAATCAAACTTTTTTCTTTTCTTTTCTTTTTTTTTTTAAATATTTCTATTTCTATAGATTTTAGCATTGGTTGCTGTCCGAAAGGCCATGGATTACGTGTTCTCCCAGCATGACCTCAGCTACCTGGATGATGTCATCCCAGAAAAAGACAAGAAGAAGAAGGAAGATGAGAAGAAAAAGAAAAACAAGAAGAAGGGAAGCATCGACAGTGAAATGGAATTTGTGAGTAAATGATTTGTTTTTCATATGTCCGTTGTTGATGGTGATCCCCAAGTGCAGTAGATCCTCACCATGTGTGTTAACGTTCTCCCTCCCTCCTCCCACAGTCTGACTACCCCTACCATGAAAATGTCCCCAGTATAAAAATCTCTATGGATATGATGGAACAGGAGCCCATGTTGGGGGATAATTCTAGTGAGTACTAGTCAGAGTTTTCTTCTCTGTAGCTCTGACGGCTTGTAAAAGGCTTCCTGCTCCCATCTTTCCTGACCTGTTGCATGTATTTTTTTTTATTCTTTAACCCATCTCTCTAAAAGCAGCTTTGTGTTGCTTTCTTTCCATTTTTTTTTTCGTTGTGGCACTTTGTTCATTTGAAGACTGTGTGTAAGTGTGTTTTTTCAAAGATTTTTTTTTCTTTCCCCTCTACAGGAGATCAGTCGCAGATTTTCCTTAACCCGCACTCACCGTGCTGAGCACTACTTTCAGTCTCCCACTGTGGCAGAGTAAGTGAGTACCAGCTGACATGGTACAAACAGTTACCGTACCACTTTTAGAGGTCACAAGACATGACCTTATGCCTTCCTCTTTCAGTCTTGACAGAGGCACGTACAAAGGTCTGCCTCAGATTCGAATCGAACGAGACTCTGTGAATAACGGATTCTTCTGGAGGAAAGACTCTGAAACTGACCTGTGAATGACAATTGTCCAAAGATACACCTGATACACCAGCATCTAATACTCCTCATATGAGGATTTCAATCCAAATAGCTGGGATGTATTTGTCTTAATATTTTGGTACTGATGTACTGATGTACTACTTTAACAAGGGCTGACCAGAGTTTCCTCTTAATGCATAAAAC
>JAVQJX010159287.1:0-13624 GCA_036025115.1 Ambassis agassizii
GTGTGTGTTAACTTTGTCTGACATGGTGATGTTTTTTTTTCTTGTACACTCTTCAGTATTCTCTCATGTTTGAACTGGTTCTGTACAGGAGACAGAAAAATGAATAAAGCTGAAAGCTACAGCTCATCTGAAGGCAGCAGCATATGGAATGCAGGACTCCACCTCTGTGGTGATTTATAACCGTCGGTCACTTGAATGTAAAAAGAACATGGAGTTTCTGCGTTTTTACTTGCTCCTGCAAACCTCCCTCATATTTTACAGTCTCTCTTCACTCTTTGCGTTGACGTTTCTCTTTAAATGCTCTTGTTCTTTTTGTTCTTTTGCGTCCTGACTACTACTTGATATGTCTGTCTATCTGTCTGGGCCTGTGTTTGGCCTTGCCTGTCTCTGCCCCTTGCAGGAAGTTGTTAGCAGCCTGATAGAAAGCAGGCTGAGGTCATTAGAAGTGAACACCTGCTCGGAGGAGTTACTCTTTAACTGCTCTTCACACACACACACACACACTCAGGTTGCTGCTATGTACACATAAAGCACATACACCGTCCGTTTGATCTACTCAGTGCCACTCCCCCGTTCTTCATGTTCACAGAAGAGGTGAATGAGAAAAAAGGAGGTTAAGATGAATAGGTTGTGTTCAGGAAGATTGTGCATCGGAGAGAGGCCAATGGAATGAGATGGAGCTGTGATCGTGTGTGTGTGTGTGTCATGCTGCAGACAGGTCACATGAAGGCTTATGTGTGAGAGGGCATCAGAGTGCTGTTAGTAGGCAAATCAGTGCCTTCTTTGACTTGGCAAAGCCCTTCTGAAACAGACTGTGACTGACAGAGGAAATACTCAAAGGCATGTGTGTGTTATGAAGCAAAACTTTACAGGAGGACATTCCTATTGAGCTTAAATGGATATTAATGCATTTCTCTTGCACGCATGTAAGCGTATTTGTCAAAGTGGCTCAGTGCATTTTTGTATGTGTTAATAAATGATGTGCTTTGAGTCTCGCACCACTTGTGTTGTAATCTGGCAATGATTAGACGCCTTACTTGTCCAATCACTGCACAGCTAGCTGGCCAGTGCCCCCCACCACCACCCAACACCCGCATCCCCCTAGCGGCTCATTCATTACCAGGGTGGTGAGCTGTTCTATAGAACTCCGCCAGCTCTGTGTGTCTGTTGATTAAATCTTTGCATGTGTGTGTCTGTGTTGTTGCACACAGTGTGCAGAGACCTGGCAAAGGCTTGTCTGACAGAGGCACAAAGTCTCTGAGCCAAATTCGACATGGCACACCCAGCTGTAGAAAAGGGTCCCAGGTGTGTGTGTGTGTGTGTGTGTGTGTGTGTGTGTGTGTGTGTGTGTGTGTGTGCGCATCAGCACCAAAAACAGGGCTTGTAGTGTGACTGATTCTTGCACACTCTGTTGCTTCTGAATAAGGCAGGTGATAAAACACGCAAAAGGTATTCATCCTTATCAGTGTTGAAATCACTGTGATCAGAATTTCAGTTTTCCATCCTTGGGCCACATTTAACAACTCTGCATTGAATAATATGATTACAGCCAAAACAAAACCACTTAGATAAACTATATATATAAAACAGGTAAAAACCTTTTTGTTCTCCACCTAACCTTGTCCTGGCATCCTCTCCTAGTTACCGCAGGATGACCCGCTCCAACAGCGTAACCACAGCTGTACAGGCTGACCTTGACGACCCTACAAACGCCCCCGAACTGCCGCCCCGACACTGTGCTACTATGCCTCGCCAGCACTCTCGTGATGCCGCCACTTCAACTGTGAGCATCCAAGGCTCTGGGAACCATTACCATGCTTGTGCTGCAGACGACTACGGGGAGGTGGGGTTTGACCCGTCCATCCTGCCTCCGCCCGACCCGTGGATGGACAGCGTGCCTGAGCCAGAGGTGACGGCTCTGGAGGCTGTTGGCCGCTTAGTGTGTCCGCGTGACGGCCGCTGGTTCCTGAAGTTGCTGCAGGCTGAGACAGAGCGTATGGAGGGATGGTGTAGACAGATGGAGCAGGATGAGATGGAGAATGAGCTGCCTGATGAGAGTGAGTTGAATCAACTGGTTTAAATGCCATGATATGAAGACAACAAAGTCTGTTGTACAGTGATTTGAGGCTAATGTTTAATCCTCTTTTCATCTCCTGATTCAGAGGATGCTGGTATTCATGGTATTGGGCCACAATAGCTGCTTGTTCCTGTCTCAGGCCCTCTGGCCTCCACAGACATACCGTGCATACTTATCAATAGTCTGCTGCTGGGCCCAGCCACACATGTGTCCTCTAGACACACTGTATAAAGATCTCTTACACAAACTGAGTCCTCTCAGTGCACAGCAGCAGCAGTGCTTGTCAGTGCGCACATGTCTAAATATGTTTTACACACATACAGTCACACTGACATGCCAGACTAAGCAAATAAGCCCCAGGCAGTAGGCACTGTATATATACCTGTCCTTACTACGCAGCTAATTTCATGTCTTACTGGAAATGTCATTGCTTATGCAGCTAGTATTATGCGCTGTTATGGTTGCAGGCAAGAGATTCTCTCACAGAGCACGAAGAACAGGGAGGCTGTCTCAAGGTTATGTTTTCTCAGATCCCACGCTGCCACACACACATACACACACACATGTCCTGAAGGGGTTGAAGACTGTAGAGTGCAGATTCATTACTCCCTCCACTCTCAGTGTCTGATTGCACTAACCACACATAATGTATGCACTGACAGTTGCTTTCCATAGGGATGTATGAGTCAATAGCACTGACCAGTGGAATCAGCCGTCTTTATCTCATATATTTGCCCGACAGATAGACACTTTGAGAAAAATAAAATTTACTTACATTTATATATAAGAGCCAGATGTTTGATTAGACATCAGCTACGATTTATATGTGAATGTGCTATTTTACATTGTCTGTAGCTGTTTCTGCTCCTCAGAGGCATAAACAAATGAGGATTCCAGCACATCTTTTTTTGTTGCATTACTAATGCACCCCCTCTGTCAGTGGTGCAACATGTCTGCAGTATGCGGTTCTGTGAGTAATTGCATTGTGAACTGTGTGTGTGTGTGTGTGTGTGTGTGTGTGTGTGTGTGTGTGTGTGTGTGTGTGTGTGTGTGTGTCTACTTACTGAGCAGTTGCAGATATTTTTATGATAAGTGGCTCTGATTGCAGCCTCCACATAGGGGTAATGCAGGAAACTGTAAGGCAGCACTATATGGAATGTAAGCTGACCACATCTGCAGAAAGAAGAGGTTCAGTCACATGATGAATTTAACATTTTGATCTTACAGAGGAGATTTGCCTTACCTATCATAGACCAGGAAATCATCTTTGTCGCCATCCAGCGCCTCCCATACATCATTTTGAAAAGGAGCCTGTTGATAAACAGGAACTCCAGGGGGCGCTTTTTTCTTTAACGCCCAAAACATAGCTCTGGAATGAGCCTCACGCTCATTTACTATCATGAAAGACACCTCCGTCAGGTTGCTGCGGTTCAGCCTGTCACGCAGGCCCCCGATGCTACACATGGACAGATGGGTGGGGGAGGAGGGGGGTGTTGGTGGAGAAAGAGAAAGTTGGGAATTATCTTACCTCACTGCTAATCCACACAGTTGGAAAAGTCCCTGAATAACTACAGAGCACAAAAGACACCACCTGATAGGCAACAATCATTTATCTTACTTATTAAAGGAACAGTATGATATTTTAGCTCCCCCTGCTGGCTATAAAAGAAATTACTATGACAAGAAATCTGGTCAGAATTCTATTTTAGAACAAAGTAAACATATATTACATGCAGTCAACATTGAATGTATTGCCTAATGTTTTCTTACTTGGCTGCCTGAGTGAGGCAGAACTGTCAGCTAGCCTTCAGTAGTGCCACCACAACCACGTTTCCCAGGAGCTTTTGCATGGGTGCATGTCCCCCAATGTCCCAATGAGGGGCAGGTTTGCAGATACTGGAGGCATCCTTGTCTCCTTCCACTAACAGAGTGACCTGTGAGGCCCAAAGCAGGCTTGGCAGGGCCATGTACAGCCACGGCATTGAGAGAGACATTGTCCCCTCCCTGGCTGCCTGGACTCCAATCTCCCCAGCCAAAAAGAAGATACCTGTAACAAATATTCCATATTATATGTTTAAGGAGACAAGCAAGAATTTAATTGGTATAATTTTGTTGAATGTTTTTTTTTTCATGTGCAATCCTGAATGCAGACTAACAGGAGAACGTGCAACCACTGGTAGTCCGCACCACCCACCCCCACCCTGAACCAAATGGCCAGTCAGTCTGATCCCAAAATAATTAGAAGAGTAAACCCTCATTGTCTCTCTCATCACATGTGGAGATAATCTGCAAAAAAGAGTTTATTATGGTGTAAACAGCCAAAAGACAGAAGAATGTGGGAGCAAATCAACAGACAGGCTGGCAGCCAGAGAGACAAAGAAAGATGTTTACAGGCCCAGACTGCATGTCCTCTCTGTACTAATGGGCTCTGTTTTGTCACATTTGTCACCACTTCAGCTTTTATTTCTATTTTCAAAAACATTTCTTGGCATATTTATAATCGAATAATATAATCAGTATACCAGCATCACAAAGACAACCTCTAAGCAACAAAACTATTCAAACCGTCTAAAATAATATTTAATATTTAAAGGTGCCTTTAGAAAAAAATGAAACTATTTCAATCAGAGTCGTTTTTAGTATTCTGAAAGCAAAAGAACATCAAAATTTAATAGAATAAAAGTATACTTGAGTCCAGAATGGGTTCCTTACCTCTGTCCTCTATCCTGTGACCCACACAAACAGACTGTAAACCCCCCTTGTTTTTAAAGGCTTTTGAGGCTGACTAAGCACTTCCCCCAAATCAAACACACACACACACACAGAGCGAGAGAGAGAGAGAGAGATCACTTGTGTGTGTCAATAACCGCAGTAAATAGGTGACAAGAGGTGATGAGATCCTGTTTTCTCTTTTGGATCTTTTTGGATTCAACTACATTTCCTTTCAACTTCAAGTGTCTGTTGTCAGCCTCTTAAAACACTACAGTTACATGAGTATGCAAATAAAACTGTTACTGAATAATATTTATTTTACTATGTGAGTCACACTCTGTGCCGTTTAGAGGTGAAGGCCACCAAACAAACACCTGGCTTCACTTCAGAAGCCAAAAATCAATGGAAATCAATAGGAGGAGGTCACAGTGACAGACTGTCTCTTGAGAGTCAGTCAAAGGTAAAGGAATGCAAATGTCAAATATAAAGCCACTGGTGGATCTTCACCAAACCTCATCTTGTTTTTACCTTACAGTTAACTTCTGGTAACTGACTAGCTACAAAATGAAGTGAACCATGTGAACGATTAGCTTAAAGTCCAATAGGCCAAAGTAAAATGTTTTGTTTGTTTTATGCAGATAATTTTTCGCTCCTACAGAGGCATTTCAGGAGAGCTATCTTTCATTTTTTGTCAATAAAGGACAAGTATTTTATTTCAGACGTATAATAATGTCAACAATGCTGTAGTTAAAGGCAAATCTCTCAAATTCACACTCAGCATCTGTAATTTGGTGGCAACTGCTGAGGACAATTCAAATCAAGGTATAATATTTAGATAAGAGAACAAAGCCTACATATATTTTCATGATAACATTATTCCAGGTACTCACTTTTATCCCAGTTTGAGCACACCCCAAATTCACAAAGATTTTAGTTGCAGAGGCTAAATGATATACATCTATACTAGTGTCTGCATATGTCACAGATAAAACTTTAATGAAGAATTTAGACTCTAGTAAACATAAACAAATAGTCTGTTGAGTAGAGCGTGCTCTAAATCCATACAATGTTCCCTGTGTTGCATGCAGCAGAAGACACATCACAGCTGAGCATTATGAAATACATGGCTGGATACAACTGACATTTTACTTCCTGTAGCTGTTGCAACTGTACATGGATTGGTTGAACAGCTGCACTTTGAGGTGCCAATTTAAAAACCTGTATACACCATTTTTTAAAGCTTTGATAAATGGATTGAAACACTTAAATGAACAGTGAAGCTTTATATAGCCAGTGACACTCTAATAATAGACGCGTGTGTATGGCTAATGGCATTACAGTGTTGTTAGGATAAAGTGTGTAGGGACTCTTATTGATCATAGGTTGCATGATAAACATACCTTTCACACATTCAAGCTCATACAACAGATATCTTCACAGCAAGAAACATCATAAGCATAGATCAAGGCTAACTGTAAGCCCGAGCGTCACATCACCTGAGCAAAGCTATGTAATAGTGTAGACAGTAACTACAACTGGGCACTACAAACCAACATGTAAGTTTTTTCGTGGATAAGCATATTGTGCCCAACTTGTGTTACTCCCTTCTGTCTTCTCTTGGTTTGAGCCAGCACTTTATCCAAACTGTAAGGATCATGACAAAACACCAATCAGTTCTTCCTCATCATTGTCCCCAACAGCTTCTGTAGGACTGTCACAAGTGGCCATGAGACCAAGGCCCAGTTCTGCCAGCTCCTCACAGCTCATGTCCGTCGTCACCATTATCTTAGTCTCCAAGCGGTTACATAGAGTCCTATAGGAAGGTAATGGGTATCCGATCTCTCTCAGGTACTCATAACCCTTGGTGCCAACCGCACAACGGATCTTTCGGGCTTTCATGATGGTCTCAGGGGACCAGACGGCCCGACGAGAACGCTTTGTAAGGGACAGGGCGCGGATCTGGTCCTCGTATAGAAAGTTCTGGAGACCCTTCTCAATCCGGTCAAGCCGATACAGACGCTTCTTCATCTCTTCTGCCTGGTAGAGACAGAGAAGATGGTTAAGTGTTTGGTCTGATGAAAAGTTCTTCATGTTTGCTTTTATTACTGTTCCTCGTTAAAGCGAGCTATTATCTAATGTTAACTATAGTTAGCCAAGTTATGTGCCATCCCTTAATCTCATTAAAGGAGCCCTGTAAACAACATGTGCGTGTGTGTCATGACACAGAGAGACAACAAAATAGACAATGGCGTGTGGACATAAACAACAGCTGCTCTCCTACCTCTTTCTGTAGCCTTGCGGTGCGCTGCATCTCCTGCTCCAATTGTTTCTTAAGGAGCTGACACTGAGTGCAGGGCTGCTGGTCATCACGTGTCCCATCAGCATCCTCCTCCTCCAGCCCAGGCAACGGGTTCCGTCTGGCATAGCCATGATCTCCGAAATTCAATTCCTTCTCCACTAAGCACACAAAGAAGTCACTAACTATCATGTGATCTCCTGGCTTGGATATGGCACATTTAACATGAGACCTTACATTGGAAATGATTGTAAATTACTGTATACAAACTTCCCTAAAATCAAGTAGTTTCTCAGTCAGCTGGTCTCCTATATCATACATCTCTTCAAATAAACAATTAGTTAGAAATCAAGTAAGATTAATTGTAAACAATTAACAATAATCGCTTGACTAATTCTGTATTTTTACAGTACCTAAGAGGGTATCAGTTTTGTAAATACCTGGTTCAGGTTTCAGTGGAAGCAGAATGTATGGAGTTGTGACAGCAGGGTAAGGAGGGTCACCAACACTGAACAGAGTAGGAATAGCATTGGGTTTCAGCTTCTTTCCTCCTGCTGGAGACCTGGCCACCTCCTCAAACTGACTCTGTTCAAAATGGTCCTTACAGAGGCAAGACAGGTACAGGAGAAGACATCAAAGACCACTCACATACTAGTTACAAACACTAGTGATTACACATGCAAAACACTGTGTGTATATAAATGGATTCTCCTGGTTTTGAGAAACCTGATTACATGCTATATTACCCGAGAAGAAACTTTATGTAAATACATTTAAGGAACACTGACTCCTTGTAACAGTCTCTGTATGAGTGTTTGTAAACTTACTTGACAGAGTCTGGAGTGAGGAGTTGGCTCAAAGTCACGTCGACAGTTCACCACCCATTTCTTCTTACGCACGGGGTCTTTGGGGAACCTAAACAACTGTTTTCCTATGCTTGTAGAATTGGAACAGTTTGGAGCGGAGCAGCCACCCATAGCATACAGTAACCACAAACGGCACAGCTAAAGTTAGCTTGACTGGCACTTACGTTTTCTGACGGGGCTCTTAATATTAATTTATAGCCACGCGATATAAAAATAAGAAAAAGTTACATTTACATCACATGCTACCTCATGGAAACCATGAGTCTTTTGTGTCATTTTTTTACACAGAATTTTAGGAGAACAATCAACAATACTTAGTGACGAGTAAAATATTTCTGACTTTGTTTGAGCCAAAATGGCGTACCTCAGCTCCGTCGTAATCAATAGTGACGTAGATTTTTTGTTATCGTAACCGCCTGCTAAAAATAAAAATAAGAACAATTAAAAACCGAAGAATAAAATACACATTTTACTTAAGATAATTCGTGCATCTATTTGATTAATTTTACATAATAATTCTGCAAACTGTGCGGAAGAATTTAGAGGGGGGAGAAAAAAACCTTTTAATTTACAGGCACACACCGAACAGCTATAGATTTCGCGGGACCTGCACGAGCACGTTGAAATGTTTACGGTATGAAAACTACTAGCGCCTGATCCGACCGTGCTGAAAAATCAACTGTTAAAGAGTGAATTCACAGATATACAGTGTATTTGAGACATCGAAAAAGGACTAGCAAGACCTTCTCGAAAAAGCAGCTGCTAAGAACACTGGCAGGGAAGGTAGCTTAGCTAGCTTTCCATTCCAAATGGTCGCCGGTAACTTTGATGAAAACTGGTAATTGAAGCAAACATGTCATCTTCATGGGTAGTTCCGGTTATTGATGTCCAGAATGATAATTTTAAAGAGCTTTGGCCTGCCATGGTAGTAGCCATTAAAACGTCATCCTTCGTTGCACTGGACACGGTAAGTACTGTGTATTACGGGCAGCTTGCACATGACAGACTGCCTGTCAGTAGTTTTGATCTGTTTGATCAGATCTGTTGTCATTTGAGCGGCAACATAGTCACAGTTCTGCATTGTTTTAGGAGCTGAGTGGTCTGGGAAACAGGAAGTCCTTGTTGGCCGAGTGAGTACAAAAAAACAAACAAACAAACAAACAAACATTGATTAGCCCACGGGCCTTTGTCACCATCATGCATTCTGTAATTGTTGCATACTAAGCCCTGACACTTGTATCATGTCTCAGGTCGATAGAGGACAGATATAAAGCTATATGCCATGCAGCTCGCTCTCGCTCCATCCTGTCCTTGGGAATTTCCTGCTACAAGAAACAGGATCACAAGGTGTGCTGCTTAAAACATCTGGACAAGGGTGTTCACATAATGACACTTTTTGTCATACTTTATTTGTTTTAAACATATTTCACTCATCCTACTCCTCCCTTTCCCAGGTTGCAGACACATACCTGGTCCAGGTGTATAACCTCACCCTGCTGTGTTCAGAGGAATATATCATAGAACCACAGTCTGTTCAGTTTCTGGTGCAGCATGGATTTGACTTTAACAAGCAGTACAGCCATGGAATTCCTTACTGTAAAGGCAATGATAAGGTAATAATGCCTGCATGCTCTTCTGCGTTGTCCTTTGCGTGCTCTTGTTGTACTCTGTGGTCACTGCCTGTCTCTGTTACACAGGGCCTTCTGTCTTTTACTATAGCTTGATGTTTTTTTTTCATTTATTTTTGTTCCAATGGTGCCACTGATTATAGAAGCCAGATATTTCAGGGTGTTAAGGAACTAATTTTTTTTCTTTGCAAGGGAGCATCAGATGGCCATGGTGTCCACATGCGGGCGCTGTTCACCGAACTGCTACGTGCGAGGAAACCGCTGGTGCTGCACAACGGTCTCATTGACATGGCCTTCCTTTATCAGGTACAAAGGGGCCTGCATTGCTGCAAACCAGTCAGGGTGGGTCATAACATAATATTAAGGTTTAACTTGTACTCCTCTTCCCACTAGAGTTTTTATGCTCATTTACCCGAGCGTCTGGCCACCTTCACAGCTGACCTATCTGAGATGTTCCCTGCTGGTATTTATGACACAAAATACATCACTGAATTTGAGCTCCGCTTCACTGCCTCCTATCTGGAATATGCTTATAAGAAATGGTGAGTACTGGTTTGTGTTTTTGTGAGCCATTTTAATCTTATCTGAATGGACTTGTGCTTGCACATACAATATCCTGAGCATCACAAAGGGAATTGTTGTATTTAAAGTTGAGACAATGTCCACCTCTTTCTCACCTCGTCATCTTTTCCTGCTCCACCAGTAAGTTGGATAACAGCCGCAGTGTGACCTGCACAGCAGCTGGACCTCATGTTCACGTGGAGTTTTGTCAGTACACTGGTCACATGTCCACTTATGTGGACTATAGAGATTGTCCTATTCTTGCCTCCCTAGAGGCACAGACTGACATTTGCCAGCGTTTCTCTGTAAGTATCTTATGCGTTTTTATGTCCATTAAAGCAAAGAAACTATGTTTGTGTGTAAACACTATTATTAATACACCCTCTTTCTGATTATACATTGGACTGACAGGCGTTTGGCTGGTGCCCAAATGGATCTCAGTGTCCATTATCGCATGACACAGACCTTATCATCCTGCAGGATGAGAGATGCAAGGAGGACAAGAGGAAAAAGAGGAAGAGACAGAGAGACAAGAAGAGAGGTAAAGACGTTGAAGATTGCTCATCCACCTGTGATGACGCTCCTGAAAACAAAAAAACACACATGGAACATTCAGTAGACCAACAACATACAACTTTCAGTGTGACACTAGAAGACAGTAATGGACAACCCCGAGAGAAAGAAGGAGAGAGCATGAGAACGGACAGTGAGGAGAACAGTATGTGCAAAGACAACACAGGTTCCAGATGCTCTGCAACAACAGCCTCAAATACAAAGGATGAAGTAGAAAGCGGAGGAGAAAAATGTCATGACCTCTCAGCTGAAAAGAAGAAGGACACTGGAACACACCGGGCAGGATTCGACGCCTTCATGACAGCATATATCTTCGCTTACTCGTGTACCGTTTTCAAAAAAGACCAGGATGGAAAAGGAGAAGAGGAAAAGGAGCAAAAAGAGGAGCATACATGGCTACCCACCTGCCTTAATAAGGTCTATCTTAGCGGCAAGGCAGCCCCTCTAAATATGGTTAAAAGCACTTTCTCCAAGTCATCCAAGGCCCATGTGCAGAAGATGGAGATGGTGTGGGGAGGGAGAATGTAGTGAGAACAGAAAGCGGTGACGTGTGTGTCTGACAAATGCTCCAATTATGCTCCCCCTCTTTGCCCATATTCAGATTAATCAGGAAACGTGTAGACAAGTTCATTACATGTCTTTAACTATAGTCTGTGGCTGTCACACCATGTTCAACAAAGATGAAGAAAACAAACCAGCCTTAGTCGTGTCCCTTTTGTATTTTATGGTTGATTAATGTACAAAAGTGCTGGATGAACCATGATTAATTATGCTTCTAAATTGGTTTGTGCCCAGAAAAACTTAACTAACGAGTGAACACACTCTTAATGATGAAGTACCTTAAAAGCTATTGGTAGACTTTCTGTCAGTTTGGTCTAGATGTCTTCATCAGGATCTCTTGTAATGATCACTATGGTGTCCAAGCTCTCCACCTATCAGCATCATCTGTTTTAACTCATTTTATTTGGATGCTATTTAGGCAGCAGTCTCTAAAGAGGCTTTGAGGTTTTGACCCTGTTTTTCAATGAGTTTTCTGTCTTGAGTGGAAAATCAACATTCTTTTCTTTTTATTTTCTCACGTGGGTTTGACTGAAAGTTCTGTGTTCTAACTTTGTCAAGTCTATACATTAAAGATGCACAGTCAGACAGTCCCAGGTGTGCTGGAAGTGTGTGACTAGTATGTTTTCTCCACAGACATCAGATCATTACCAAGTTTGTAGCTGCTGGGGCCTCATAAATTGATGTCTTTTTTATGTTTTCGGTCAAGGATGAGGGCCTCTGGTTGCTTGTGGTAGGGCCTTAAATCACAGCCGTTGCTTGGCAACATTATCCAAGGTAACTTACTTTATTCTGGTTCTTTCGTGTAGTGATGCTATGTGACATCATTCCACTTCCAATATATGTACAGCAAATACTGCATGTAAACAGAATATCACATGGTTACATTTAACCCTTTTACAGCGATTTTGGAAGGACATCAAACACATTCTTCAAACAAAGTCATGGACATGAGCAAGGCGCAAACAGCCACCTGGAAAGGTTTCCAGAAGGTGGTGGATGAACACAGTAAATGTAGAAGTGGCCCACTAAAAGATATGTCACCAGAAGTTGAAGAATTGTACCGCAAATTAGAAAGCAGTGAGTTAACAAACCTGCATTACCAGGAGACACTGGATCGGGTGCTTAAGGAGTTAACACAAAAGACAAAGGCTTATGAACAACTGCAGAGACAGAAGGCTGACGAAAATTACCTCAATGAAGAAAAATTGGAGAGATTGTCCAAAGAAAATGAGCAACTAAATGCTAACCTGGAAACCTTACAGCAAAAGCACAACTTGCAGAAAGGTAAGAAACTGGAATATGGCACGAAGAAGGCAGGAGACCTACGTACAAAAATCACTGACCTGAACGCCACAGTTCAGAAATCTAAAATGGAGCTTGACATTCTTAAAGAGAATGAAGAACAATATGATAATGATATTGTTGGAAAAGACGCAGCTGTGATCGATGAGAGCCACAAAAATTATGAGCTTGAGAAACAGCTGGAACTGCTGGAGCAGCTGACCCAGTTGGCATCCCCAGAAACTAAAGAAGAAGAAACAGCCTTCAAACAAAACCTTAAAATTCTGATTCGTGTGACAGAATGTCCAAGGTGTGGAAATTTCAAGCTGGATGAAGAGTTGGAGCTGAAAGACAAAAAACAAAAATTAAAAGCCCTCCAAAAATTACTGGACAGTAAGAGAAAGATAATCAGTGAACAGGAGAAGAAGTATGAGGAGCTTAAGGAAAGTATGAAAACACTTCAACCTGCAGACAAACTAAAGGAGATCCCAATGCTGCACAGAACGATCAGAGAAAACATTGAAACCATCCAGTCTTTGAAAGGCCAGCTTATTGTGTACCAAAACCAAGGAGAGCAATACAAAATTCTGAACAAGGAACTGTCCACAAAAGTGGATGAAGTCAAAAAGTTGTACCTGAGTGAGAAAAAGAAAAATTACAATTTGAGAGAAGCACTACGGAAAAACAGTGACGTCCATCAACTGGTGTCCATCAGTCCATCAGAGCTGCAATGCACCAACTCAGGACCCACCGACTTTCCAACCGTAGAAGAGGAACTGAAGGTATCTCACCTCAAGTTGCCAAAACTGATGTTGCTCTCTGAAAAATCCGACAAAAAAAATGTGGTTCAGCTGAGATCAAGACTTCAGACTCTTCCACCAATTCCCTGGATCCCACAGAAGTCACCCAAAAACAAACCTCAGCCAAATGTAACATCTAAATATATCCGTCTTCCACCCATCCCTATGTGTGAGAAGTCGGCCACATCGTCTGATGAAAAGACCTTCATAACTGAAGTCCAGGACTAGACTAGACAGACTGAAAAAATCAAATAAACACAATGAAAATA
>JAVQJX010159358.1:0-19082 GCA_036025115.1 Ambassis agassizii
TTGACTGAAATGAATTTCTTTTCACCTTCACTGCTGTAGATTTCACTGCCTGCTCCAGAGCTGCAGGTATCTACAGCTAATTGCGCTAATTGTTATTAATTAGCATTGTCTTGTGTGATACTTGCAAACCACAAGCAACATGACGCTGTGCTCAGAAAATTAACAACAGCTATCAACTCTGTGGAGCACCTCAGTGTGATGCTCTATACTAACTGTGTTATGTAAAGCTTAGTGTATACCCGGTTATGCTCTTGAGTACTTACACACAAATGGGTGTCCTTCAAAGCACATTGAAAACAGATTCAGAGTACAACCCACACATGGCTTATGTCGTTGTGATCTTGTGTGCTTTGCTCTGTAATTACACTTCCAAAGCATTAGTTGGCGATAGAGTTTCTGTTTGTATACTGACTGCCACCAATAAAGGAGCAGATGGCATGCAT
The DNA here is from genome assembly GCA_036025115.1 of Ambassis agassizii. Classification (NCBI taxonomy): domain Eukaryota; kingdom Metazoa; phylum Chordata; class Actinopteri; family Ambassidae; genus Ambassis; species Ambassis agassizii. Next base: position 444 of record JAVQJX010159358.1, read on the forward strand.
GAGCACATAATAGACTGTAGGAGAATGAGTGTGAAAGGTGATCAATGAGATATAACATAGGTGAGGAAATGCATTTTGGGATATTCATACAGAGATTTGTTGTCTATAATTCAGCATAATCCAGGAATCCTTGGAAACAAGAAAAAAAAAGTGATGCTATGAAGTCAACCAATCACAGCTCCATCTGCAGCTGATGACTGTCCATGACTGATGGATCAAATGCATTCTGACTGCATCAGAGCACATAACGGGTACTGAGATCTTTGTGTGTTTTTGTTGGCTTCCTGTTTTAACATGACACATAAAAAGCCCAACTGACACCTGTCCCATTCATCAGACTTTACAAATGCTTAATGGACTGGACAGGGAGCCAGAAAAAAGGAGGTCAGCACAAGTATACACATTTGAAAGCTGAGTATCCACCTTCCTTTTGTCCATATCATCAGTCCATATCAGTACTTGCACAATACTGCAAAATTATAGTGCTAATGGTTGTCTTAAATAAAAAAAACATAGCATAAATGCAAAGTATGCATAAAATGTTCTTGAAGGGTTAAAACACTGCTGTGCCCCTTTAAGCTTGTGTCTAAAACACAGCACAATCAGTATCAGCTGCCAAGACCCCCACCGCACTCCAACAACACGAAGACAGCATGTGCCTATAAATAAACAATGCTCCACTTACTTATTCACATTTCTCAAAATACTGCATCTTAACTGCTGCAATCCAGTGGTGTGCAGTTAAAACTGTGATGTGTCTAAAGAGGCTTGATACAAGATGACAAAAATATGCCAGCATGGTTCAGAGCGTGTATACAGATTCAGGTCAGACTTTGAAAAGAGATGAAACACTGAAGCCATCTTAATAAGAGATGCTCTCCAGAGCTCACTGGGAGAGAGATGCTGTCAAAATAAAAGGAATTGGATATCACAGGTTTAATGATTTCACTGTCAGAATGAATGATGGCAGACTATGAAGATATGAGGGAAAAATAAAGGAGTCTGATGGTGTGAAAACTCTGTCTGACATGTTAGCAGCTTCATCCAGCCATTCAGCAACACAGTCGTCATCATCACACCCTTACGCATTTAGATGAGTGAATGGACAGCGCATATCATATAATAGCGAATCAAAGACCTGTGCCATCCTGTGAAAAACCTCATCTGTCTAACAACCTGACACATTTCACTTCTCTTTTGGCCCCGAGAGGCTCCTGAAGATGCAGAACATCCTTAACGGCTGCGCTTACACGCTTTCTCCCAGCATCTGAAGATATGCAGAAAGGCTAAGAGAGACTGACACAATTTCAAGGAGTCGCTCACACGGCTGAGAAAAAGCTCAGAGTGCCCTGTTCACTCCAGTGAATATGGGTATCCTTTGGCAAGTGCAAAGTTTGGATAAGCACAGCTTCCTGCCAGCAGCAGAGATTAAAGTTGTGTGTTCAGAAGTGGATGGCAGGGACTGGCTGGGTGGAAGTTTTCCCTACAGGCAGGGAACGTGGCAGCTAAGGTCAGGGGCCCGCCACATCACAGCCCTAAAAATATCCTCTGCATTTGATGCCCGTCACAGAGCGGTTATACAATCTGTGCCCTGACTTGAGCCTGCCAGAACTAAACCTTCCCATGTTCTGCCTTTAAGGGCTGCTTCACAACAAGCTGCCACAATGATGAAACCTAAAATTCTGCAGTAGGAAAGCTTCAGCCTCTCGGTGAGTGGTATTGGAGATGCATGTGGAAAGACAAAGATTTTCCCCCCTTATTTTATATAGCTATATAGAGGAGTAACGGTGGAAAAGAAAGCAAGAGCGGTGTGGCATTTCTTTTTCTCCTTAAGCAAATAAATCATGTGTGAAAGGAAGCCACAGTGAGAAAATGGCTTCTCGCAAGTCGAAGACCGGCTTGAAGATAAATGTTACAAAGGCAGCAGAGGAATCCAGGGAGGTGGATGATTATGTCACACCTGGGGGCTATGAGCTGGAGAAAATCCTCAACCGTGGGAGTGTGGCTTACACTCACGTCAACGAGGTCTGGCCTAACGTCTATGTCGGGGACGAGTAAGTACAAAAAGCATTAAATTACTAAATAAAATAATAGAGGATTAACATTATACTCACTGTGGCTCCTTCAGGGAGACTGCAAAGGACAAGTACAACCTGAAGAGGTTGGGGATTACGCACATCTTGAACGCAGCAGAGGGGACGTGGAATAATGTGGACACCGGACCTGGTTACTATAGCGACATGGACATCGTCTACTACGGCGTGGTGGCAGAGGACGTCGCGACCTTTGACCTCAGCCAGTATTTCTTCTCAGCTGCTCACTTTATCGGAGAGACGCTGAGGAATCCTCAGAGTACGGCAGATTCACAGTGGAAACAGTATGTAGTGATGCGGATCAAGTGACCCTTCATGTGATTTCTCTCCAGATAAACTGCTGGTGCACTGCGTGATGGGAAGGAGCCGCTCCGCCACGCTTTTCCTCGCATACCTCATGATCCATGAGAACATGACGGTGGTGGACGCCGTTGAGCACGTGAAAAATCGCAGGCGGATCATCCCCAACTGGGGTTTCCTGAAACAGCTCAGAGAGCTGGACCAGCACCTGCTGGAGAAACGGAAAGGATCTACTACTGACGAGGGGTGACTGTACCGCTGCTCACCAGTAGTGACAAGTTAGACGAGCCGAGTAATAATCTAGTTGACTGAAAACAGCAACCTATGGGACAAGGAAGGATATCAAGTCCTAAATGTGGGACAGTTCCTCAAATGACCACTTGAAGGTGACTTCAAATCTCCATAGAGTTCCATGTTACAATGCCCCTCGTAGAAATTGAGAAATAAACATGGATACAGCCAGGCACAAGGACGGTTTTGGACTCTTTACATAAAAAAGGGAGTTGCCAAGGTGGAAAAAGCAGGAGCTGCTATACTGAGGCACAGTGGATGTCAGATAGGGCCAGGTTTAAAGTCCACAATCAAATGAGGATACAAATAATCAACATTTCAATAAGACAGAGTTCCTCTAATGCAAATGCTTATTAGTTAAATATTCACAGAGTGTGGCCACACACAAGGACTGTCTGTTTTGTTTTTGCTCTTCTGGGATTTTACCTTGAGACGTCAGTGAGTTCGCTTTGAAGTTTCACACCAGGCTATGTTTTTAAGAGGATTAAGTGTCGAGTAAATCGAGTCTCAGAGCAGTCAAGTTGACTGTAGCTTTTATTTTAAAATACGTCTCTGTAGAGAAAACAGCTGCCTGCATTACCAGAAATCTACCGGGCTAGTAAATACTTCAGATTAAAAGGAGAACAATCACATACATGGTCAATCATAATTTATTCTTATGCTAAAATGTACAGCATTTTAAGTGACTGACAAAAGGAGAAAAGTCATAAATACAAGAATGTCATTCTGTCCGATTTGTGTGCACATAGCCAGGTATTTCCCCCCTGTTCTCACCAGCAACTCTGTACAGGTACAAAGGCTACAAAAGAGCAATATAAACAAAAACACAAGTACAAGTTGCGTTTTACATGCAATCCATTAGCTTAGTTTGGTCTATTCACAGGCTCTATTCTTCTACACTTCGGTAAAATATAAATCCAACATTTTATAAAGATAGAAAACAAATCTACAGATGGAATGAAAACGTAGCTTTAAAGGCATTATGTAAAATATCGACTTTGGACTAAATTTATATTTTTTTCTTTATTGTTATTCATCGTTATAATCATTTAGTTCTTTTTAAATTCTGCCACACTTCTGGACATTTTGAAATGTTTTAGAATTTTTCAGGGTACAAACACTGAGATATGCTTTGTTATTTTGACAGAAATCAGTCTGCTTTATTAAACAGAAAGCTGCCTCGAGGAGATCTGTTACAAAAGACTTCAGAATTATACATACATAGCAATAAAACCTCTCCAACCAAACAGAAAACAGGACTAAGTTTACATTTTTTTTTTTACAATATTAGAATTAACAAAATATAGTTTCATCTTTCTCCCTGTGGAGGGAAACCTAATAAAGGCCAAATATTTTTAAAATGGCTTGCTATTAAGCACAACACTTGTACAGTACTACTCAATGCACTGTCACTAACAGAGACTGAAGCATGCTAGTTGTCACTTTACAAAATAAGTACAATAATTTAAATATACAAAGGCATGAGTATAGTACAAACTAATTGTCAGCACTGTTAGACAGGTACACTGAACAGGTTCAAACAGCCACTATCTCCACTTGTAGCAGGCACATTAAATGGCTTCATTTGAGGCTGCTACACGACCACTGATGAAATCTCTACCTGTGAGCTCTGAACCTGCCTGGCCTAAAGACACATCAGAGACACTAACACTAATTAAATAGATTTTCATCATAATGATGTAAGGCTTGCCATCTGTAGGAACAAAAATACTTTTTAACATTAGCTTCAAAATTTACTCACTGATGAAAATTTTTGCATTCTTTCCAAGTGCTGCTGCTGGTTTTTAAGTAATAAACTAAATAACAAAAAGACACCAAAAACAAGGCCAGATCAGTGCATCTTTAAACAGCAAAATGCACGCAAGAAGAACCAGCTCAGTCCTGCGGGGAGTTACCGCCTGATGAAAGGCCCTTTCAGAGACTGCTTGGACATGCCTGTGTTCATGTATCCATGGTGACCAGCTGGAGTGTACACCATGTTGCCATGTGGTGGAGCCTGCATGGGCTGCTGGGGGTATGGCTGTGTTCCCATCATGCCCATCTGCATAGAGTACTGGGGTGACTGGTTCATATAGGCATGGTTGCCATGGTAGCCACTGTTCATCATAGACTGGCTCATGCTGTAGCCATTCATGGCGTTGAGGGAGGACATGTTCATGGAGTTGACGTTGTAGGCTGGTGCCGGCATGATATTCATGCTCATGTTCATGCGTGGCATGGCAGCCAGCGTCCTGGATGGCGCCTGCACAGCAACAGCCTGTGGCGGCCGGGTGTACATCTGCTGCTGGTGGTGTGACAGCGGGGCTGACTTGGAGCGCGCAGAGATGTGATTCTTTGAGGCCATTTGAGGCTGGATTCGCTGTGAGGGCGGGATGCCCATGCTGCGCTGTAGCATCATGGGTGGTGGCGAGCTGAGATTCGGGGGCGGGGTCATGGTGGCCTGCACCTGTGGGTTGGGAACTCTATGAGGAGTCTGAGACAGAGATACCAGGCTAGAGTGCTGCGATGACAGCGAAGGGGTGTTTGCATAAGATGTCATGGGGTGTGAGGCCGAGTGGTTAAAAGGCAGCGTGTGAGGATGGTCTATAAATGTGTTGGTGAATTGCTGCAGTTTGGCCAGACTGAGGCCGGATGACTGAGAGTAGTGCCCGCTGCCGTACTCTCCCTGGTGGTTGATCCTCTCGTAGAGGGCAAAGTTTGGGTTTCCAGATTCAGGAATGTCAGCCAGCTGCATGGTGGTGGTGAAATTGGTGGGTATGGCGCACTGTGCCATGGGCTGCTGCTGGCTGTGCTGACCATGTTGATTGTGAAGGCTATGCTGAGCGTGCTGATTGTGCTGGCTGAGCTGATTGTGCTGCAGGTGGTGATTGTGGTGGTGACTATGTTGGTTGTGGGGATTGTGTTGACTGTGCTGGGAAAGCTGATTGTGTGTACCGTGCTGATTGTGTTGGCTGTGCTGATTGTGTGGGCCGTGCCTGCTGTGGGAGTTGTGTTGACTGTGTTGGCTGTGTTGGTTGTGCTGGCTGCGCTGACTGTGCTGGCTGTTGCTGGGGGGCCTCTCCACCACCACGCAACCCTGTGGGGACTTGACGTTGCAGTGTGGCGGCGAGCTCAGACTGTTCTGCTGAATCATACCACAGCTGCCGGGGTTAACGGCAGCCATTTGTTGGCTCACGGCACAGCTGCTCTGGGGCAGACCACTGGGGGGGATGCTGCCATAGGAGCAGCTGTTCTGGGAGGGCCCTGCCCCACAGATGCTGCCCCCCATGGTGGAGTCATAGCTGCTGGGGTTTTCATAGTTCTCTGTGGTACTCTCAATGCTGCCCAGATCGCTGAAGCCACTGTCCACCACCTGCTGGGAGTGATCTGACACCGACGGCACGTCCATCATGGGGCTCGTCTCCATGTTGTGGAGCGAGGGCACTGAGATGGCACTGTGGTCAGGGCTGATCTGAGTGTAGCCGCTTTCCAGGATGGACACAGCCGGGCTGTTAACGGAGCGTACTGATTGGCTGGGGTGAGACTGTGCAGAGGACAAGGGGCTGCTGTGGTCTGACTGGGGGCAGTCATCCAGTGAGGTGAGCTGAGGGCTCTGGGCCACGTGGGCGTAGGTTTGCAGGTTTCTGCAGGGCTCCTGGCTCTCCACACAGTCCTGGAAAACATTCTCTTGCTCAGTCTCTTGCGTCAGAGACTGAACAGCTTGGGCTGTCTCTGAGTCAATCTCTGTACAGACTGGGGGATCCTGCCTCAGCACTGGACTGAGCGTTGCCCTCTCTGCAGGTGGATGAGGTGGGTTATTCGGATGAGGACTGGGTGTGTTCTCCTCGTCTGACTCTGAAGGATTATCAGAATCTACAGCTGCGATTGAAGCAACTGCTACTGCTTCAGGTGGAGGCGCTGCTACTGTTGTTTCGGTTGCTGCATCCTGGATGCTCTCTGCAGCAGTCGCTGGTTCCTCTTCACTACACATTACTGCAGAAGCCTGCTGACTCACCTCAGAGCCATTGTCTTCTTTTGGATCTAAAAAAGGTGTGGAGCACTTGGGTATGTCTTTTGAGCTCTGTTCCACCTCTTCTGTGCTGCTTTCTGGTCTTGCTGTCTTGCTGTGACTGTCATCTTCATCATCTGCATCCTGATCCTCCAAGTGAGCTCTGCACTCGTCCTCCTCTTCATCTTCCTCATTGTCATTCTCGAGTGAGGCAGCACCCTCTGTGCTGTGCTCCATGTCTTTGGCTGAGTAGTCCTGTTCATGCTCGCTCTCTTGCTGGTCATCTTCAGGTGGTTCTGGGGAATCGCCTCTGTCTACAGGCCTGGGTGACATGGGGCCAGGAGAGGCAGCTGGTGAACACACAGGAGAAGCCACTGGTGATCCCTCAGGGGAACTGGACTTGTGGGATACATGGTCAGCAGGACTTGGGGGGTCAGATAGTAGCCTGTCCAGCAGTATATCTGGACTAGGTGAACCTCGGCCTGCTTTACTGCCTTCATCTGCACTGACAATATCCTCTGGATCATCTTTTGCTTCCTCCGTCTGAATATGGTGCTCCTCCGCTTCCATTGGAGTTTCAGGAGGTGTGTAGAGGTTCAGCTTGAAGCCAATCTTTCTTTCGTTCTTTAGCCTCCATTTAGGAGGCCCGCGTTTTACTCCTTTGGGCCAGCCTTTCTTTCGTTTCACTGGACGAGGTTTGCTGGGTCTCTTTGAGAGAATGGCAGCTCCTATCAATCAAAAAACAAAAACAAAAAAAAAAAAACAGATTTAGAACAAATTGCTGATCACTGAGAATTTTACATAAATTACATTAAAGATGCAAATACCGTCATTCCAGTGTTCCAGATCTGTTCCAGATCTGTCTTTGTGTGCATTTTTCTCCAGCCTTGGACGGCCTCTCCGGCGTTTCATTGGCATCGTTGGAGTCTTGTTTTTCTGTGTCTTCTCCTCATCTTCTTCTTCCTCCCTGCCACCCATCCTGCAGGTGCGCTCGAGCAGGGGCATAGGACGCTCATCCTCCGAGTTGTCGAAGGGCTCGTTCAGTACCTCTGTCGTCTCAGAGATGGTTTCTGTTGTTACGCTGCTGTTTATCCGCTTTCTCTTACGCCCTCTCTTCTTCAGCACAATGGTCCTCTGAAATACAAACAGAAGAACCAATGAAAACAGGAAAGGAAAACTAACAGAGCAGGGGAGTTGTTGTTCAGACTGAAAACTAGGGCACTAGGAGCATGACCTGCATGAGGATATAGCAGAAATTCATTCAGGCTTCCATGCTAAATGTAAAATGTTAAACCCACACTGCAAGACTCAATGTTTGAGCAATGTAGCCTGGTGTGGAAAACCACAAATGAGAAAGGCAGAGTAAGCAGTAACCACAGTCTATATTTTACATTCTCCAGTTGTTTCCCACCGGCTGCCTACGACTTAACCACTATCCTCTCCCAAATCCTCCACAAGAAGAATGTGAAATCAATACTGTAACTAATGCACTAAATAAACTCCAACAGCCACTGTCATTCTTTTCTGGTTTCCATAGTGTTTTGGATGAAGAGGTCCCCCTGACATCATGCAGCCGGCTGTAATATTATCTCTAGCACAAGGGGGCAGTGCCATATAGACAGAACAAATGTGAGAAGCACAGAGGAGGGCAGTAAATTAACCATGACCATTGACAATAGTACAAGGTTTAGCCTGCACAGTCTCGACACCAGCAGTGAAAACACAATCTATTATCTACAGCTGCAGGCACACAGGGAGGCTCCAGATGACAGGAGGAAGCCACTGAACCCTACCCTGAATTCATGAATATTTATCAAACCTTTCCATCTCACCCAAGTACACAACATAACGTCCTTAATGAAGGGAAATACAATGATATACATTCTATTCTATTTTGTCTCTGAATACAACTCCTAACCAGCGATGAGATAATCACACAAGGGAGTTGTGTTGTGGAAGTATGATTCGCATCTACAAACATTTAAAGTCACCTTTCTCTTAGCTGCAAGCATTGCATGAGCTTTTGTCAGGATGGGCGGTGAGCCGTCAGAGTCATCGTCGTCATCATCATCATCGGCTTCATCGTCACTCGCCTTCTCCAACTGCTGGATGCGCCTTGTCCAGGGCGGTGCAGGGCGGCGTTCATAGGTTCTGTAGGGAACCTTGCAGTGAACCTTTGTGAGAGGCTGCCTGCTGCTGTGAGTCATCATGAAGCCCTCTCTCTCCTCCTTCTCCCAGCAACTGGCCTGCTCCTTCAGCCGCTCAGCCTGGTAATTAAACAGACAAGAAGCATTATCTCTGGGAAAGGCGCACGCACAGATCCAACATCTGAGCAATGAGGCTAATGGGAAAACAAGAGATTGGAATTAACATCATGACAAATGAATCGCTGCAGGTTTCTCCTGATAATAAGAGCAGCGCTCTGATTGGATGTCTGCCCGTCATGATGGAAACATTTCTGTTAAGCAACCATGGAAAGATTGCATTTCATGGAATATTCAGTACTATCAATTATGTAGTGAACTGATTTAGGGCAATTTTGCACAACATTAGATGCCTGCTGACAGTGAGAATGCCTTTTCCATTAATGGCCTCTATTTGAACTCCCCAGCTAATCAAACAAACATTGACTAACAGCATTGCAGGCGAGTGTAAACAAATAACTACCATCTCTCGAACAATGAAACCTACATCCATCTCTGCCTCCCTCTCCTCCTCAGAGAGGACGGCGTTCAGAGTGGTGGAAGGTGTCCAGCGGAGAGCATCTGGGTCCACCTCTATCTGGCGTGGGTTAGTTCTCAGTCTCTCCATGTGCCGCTGAATCAATCGTTCTCTTCTGATCAACACAATCCTAGGTCACAGTGAGGGGAAAAAGGCATGAGATCACATCCACAACAGAGGGGAACACTAGCCTGGGCAGACAGAAGGTGATGTGTGGTTAAATATGAGAACAAAGAGGAGCTCTTTGGGACAGCAGGTGCTCCATGTCCTTGGGGGTGCTTAACCTGACTTACTTCTGTCAATATTCAGCAGCATTAATGGATATGCTGTTAAAAATACCCACTGGCCTGGATAAGTCAGACAGCATACAGAAGTGGCAGCACAGGCTGAAGGAGACTGTGGCTCGGAAACTGACCTGCCATCCTGTCTGTCAATCATTCCAAGCTGCTGGAGAGTAGCGGCGATGTCATGTGGACACATCCCAGTGGCCCTGCTTATTCCTTTAACACTGATGTGTTTATCTGAGTGCTTATAAAGGTGCTCCAGTATGACACTTTTCCAATATGCCAGGTAGGATAAGCGACCCAGATCTGACAGCGGCTTCTCCGGGGAGCCGGCTTGTCCTTCTTGCCGGGTGAGAAGGTAACCTAAAAAGACGCGATTCAAGCAAGAAACAAAATGCTTTAGTCAAGCTATAGGCTGCTGCTGGGTTATTTCAGATAGCAATTCAATCCCAACACCCCATCCCTCATGGATTACACATTTGTGTAAGGATGTGACACTGAACCCTGGTTGGGATTCACCTTCAAATAGCATAAAGGGAAAAGAGGCAATCAGCTTTCTACTCCTTCAACCTCTGTCAGAAGATATGATACATGCTGGCAAGGGCAACAAAGGAGGCTGAAAGAGGGGAGTAAAGAGGAAACAAAGCGACAGAGCGAAACAGAGAAGCAGCTGGATGTCACTGCTCACAGGAGACTGCACTTAGGAGAGATAACGAACAAGAAAAAAAAACTAATACTAATATGTATCTGTGTGTAATTAGTTTTATAGCAGCCCTGTCAAGGGTCATCCATTATGAGCGGCATGAAATTAATTAATGCCTTCTAATGTGCACCCACTACCGAGAACCAAACAAGCAAATCTAATCACCAAACGGCGAACACATAATATTCCAGTAATCATGACAATATTCATTACTAAAGCTAAGGAAAGGAGCCTGTGATAACAAACACTTGGCGACGAATATTTAAATAAATTAACTGAAAAGTCATTTTTCATTCTGCGTCGTTTTACAAGTATGTTATCATTAATAAAGCAAAAGAAAACACCTACTCTGAGACCTTTGAATTATGATTTGTAAGGGAACATTTTTCACATGGACCCACACTAATGCTCCACTCTCCACTCAGCTACCTGAGACAAAGTGTTCCTCTAATACAATCCAATAAAACAGAAAATCTTAATCTAAACAACTTCCAGCTCCAAAGCTACATTTTCCAATAAAGCCTTCAAAGAGCTCAGAACTCAGCTGTGTTCAGTCTCCCTTAATCCCTGTCTTTGTTATCAGCACACTCTCAATATCACAGATCCTCTGCATCTCAATGGTTCCCAAAGTGAACAGGAAATCAAATGCTCCATTACCGCCTGCCCTCCCAGCACTCACGTCTTCTTCCTTCTCTTCCTCGCACACAAACTTGGCAAAGAGACAACTCATGGAAATAATAAAATGCCTATAATGACAAAAAATTGCCTGCCTAAACACAGAAATCCACTCAAGGCAGCAACTGTTTTCATAAGTGGACCACGAGGCTTTAAATATTGTATGTGTTGCATTTACTAGACTAAAACATAAAAGCAGCATCTACGCCTCATCACAAGTCACAAAGGGAGAACTGGGGGCATTTTCTGTGGAAAAAAAAGCTCTTCAGGCAGGGTTTAGGAGAAAAACTAGTGGGCATCAAATAATGTATGCAGCCAGTACATTATGTTTCTTATGCTTAATCTTCTGTGATTGCCTAAGCACTGTACATGAATGCTCTTGATTAGGCTCCTTGAAACACTTAAAAATAAGAGCACCTTGCCACAAGCTACAAATTCACCCTATAATCTAAAATAGTTTGCGAAGACCAATGAAAAAAAAGGTGTTTGGTGGTCTAAAAAAGCATTAAGAAACTTACTGAAATCAATAAGGAACCTTCCAAATCCTTGCCTTTGGTACTGAGGCATGATCATTATGCAGGAGACATTGTACTTCTGCTGGCAAAGCTTTTCCTGAGGGAAGGAGAAACAGATCAAGTATGTCAGAGCGCTGCTGAAGCTGGCAATTTACTGCACCTGCCATTGTCCTTGTCTAAAGCTGTGCGCGCGCACACACACACACACACGTAATGGCTACCACTAACATTTATCATGGTGTAACAATTACACCTACAACTAACTAACTAACTAACTACATTAGTTATTCTGGCATTTAAGAAAAAAGGAGGAAAAAAATCCAGATTTCAAAAGTTGGTACCAACAAATGACTAATGAGATTAATCACTACTGTGAATAAGTTCAGTCTGCATAACAAAAATGGACAAATTATAGCTCTGTATCATTGTCACTGTGCAAAAATGATGTGTGGTATTCCTTCATTTCCCATAAAATCACTCTGTAATTCTTACCTTGGAGAAATAGCCCACAAGATGACAGCCTTTCTCATCATTCTTTGTAAGTACGTAGAAGAGGAAAGGCTCCACATCGTAATACAAGGTCTTGTGATCCAGGAAAAGCTTGGCTAACAGGCAGAGGTTTTGGCAGAATAGTTTGCTGACATTTCCATCAACCTAAACACGGAATAAAAAGAGCAAGAGGACAGTGTTCAAACAGTTCTCATTTTCCCCCTCCTCCACACAGAGCCTATTCAGTGACATCTCATGCAGCACACAGTTATTGCTTTATTGCTGTAAAGGGAAGCTGACCTCAAATACGGAAAGGTTGTCCTTTCTGTAGATTTCATTGGCTGGCGGGTGGAACCAGCTGCACTTCTTTGTGTGTCTCTGCAGAATATTTTTGCTTCTCATGTACTTCAGACAGAACTCACACAGATATAGCTTTTGTAATCTAGAGAAAACAAAAGAGAGCTTCAGCATATGATATGACAGCAACAAAGAAACTGCCATTATGTGAAGAAAAAGAAGAGAGAGAGAGAGAAAAAAAAAAATCAACATTACCTTGAGTATTCAGGTGGGTACGGTGATGAGTACCAGGTTTGAATCTCATACTTTCCAAATTCAATGACAGCGGGGCATCGAATGGAGTCTGTGTTCAGAGATCCAGTTTTCTGTGAAAAGATTCAACAAAGGCAAAATACAGTGACCCAGATAATTCAATGTTACAGAGCTTCTTATCACAAGTCCATTTGTATTGTGACAAATTCACACTCATATCAAGATGGTGGTTCATAGCTCTGGAGTGAAAATGAAAGATACACTAAACTTAATAGACTTAATGTAGTCCCTCAACCTCCTACGCCACTAGAATTAGTGTCTTTGGTGAATATCCTAACTATTAATGGCGCTCTGTACTTCACTTGGATCACTTTCTTAGATAACGATAAATGTGATGTCACGTAGTACCAAAAAGACCCTGTTTGTGTATACTGTATAACTACAGCACTGAACGGACTCTTCTTACCTGGGCAGCAAGTTCTTGGACACATGTGAAGGTCTCGATGTCCTCTTCTGTGACATGGTCTCTGGACATGGCTGCAAACTCTGCCTGGGCCTCCTGCTTCACATGCAGCTCCCCGTTGTGGCCTGTTATAGGCACAATAACACAACATCAACACATCAGACAGCACATCAGCACCGGGTTTGTTTGAAGCAGCCATGGCTGAATAATCACATAAATGCATTCTATGCAAATGTGCTTATACTGTGAGCACTGCTGCTGAGCCTGTTTGAGGCTCTGTCTCTGAGGAATTTCATAATGTATCATCTTTGCATGTTTATATGAAAATCCCTAATGTAATGAAGTGAAACTAAATCACTCTAATTGCGTAACCGCTTTCATGTGCTTAGTCATCCACCAAGACAGTTTCCCATGAATTAAGAAGCAGATGCAGTGAAGGGAGCGAGTGTCGACATGAAAAGCAACTGATGTTGGAAAGCAGGCAGTAATTTTATGAAAGACATCAACACTATGACTTAACCACCAAAACAAAAACCCATTACAAGTGGAAGTGATGTGTCATTAACATATTTATGGGAATATGCTGCTCAGTAAGTAGTGTTTGTGCAGGATATTGTTTAGAACTTCTTGAAACATATATCTGTTTTGTTTTTAAAGTGTGACTTCACTCCTGTAGACAGTGAAATGTAAGGCTTACTGCACTTCTGGCTATAATCATCATGTCAGCTCTGAGTCAACTTGGGTGGTTGAATCACTGGGTTGTATGTGTCTAATGACCGCTGGAAGTGAGGTTGAGTGGAGACAGTGATTTCAGGAGTGAGGGTGGGATGAAGAGGAGCGTGATGCGACTACAGTTTCTACTAGGTAGTGATCACAATGTGTGCACTAATGCAGAGGGTCAAGGACAGAGCAAGGAGCAACATGAGGGAGTTAGTGGGCCATGCACTATGACAAAAGCCAACGGGCAAGAGGATGGAAGCCACTTAAAGTCCGCAGCCAGGTCAAAACGCAACGAAACTGTGTTAATAAACTAAAAGAATTCAAATTAGGAAGAAGATTAGTAGTCTGTTAGAATGTTGAGGGTGATTAGCTCTAATCCTGGAAAAAATAACTGCGAGTGTCAAGCTTTAAAAAAATGAAGAAGAAGCTTAGAGGTGTGGAGACGCAGGTCTTGGCTGGAATCTCGAGCCTTGCTTACCATGATTATTCTCAGGCTTAATTCTTCCGTCTGTCAAGTCTCCCTTTCCTGGTGAGGGGGCTCCCTTCTGAGGGCTCACTTTATACCTCAGCCTGCCTAGTGTCCTGTGCTTTTTAAGGAAAGGGTTACGTTTGAAATGACTGACCATCTTAAATGGGTTTCCTCTGGGTCGGCCCGGCCCAGCAGATGTGGAGTGTAACCTATTTTTATTAAACTCATTCCTTCCAAGGTGCTGGAGCCCCGTTTTGGGTGCATCCTGTTTATGGGGCATGCGCTTAGGTGGTGCGTAGGACGGTAGTCTCTTTTTCCGCGACTGTCCCTGAGTAGTATAAATATGAGAGAGTCCGTCAAAAAGTCCCTTAAGTTGGCTGCTATTGCAGAGACTACTCAGGGAAGGAACACTAGATTGACTGGAAGAGCTCTGGGGAGAATTAGCAGAGTTGGAGCTGCTGGACACCTGCAAGGGGGGACTAAGTCCTGGCAATGTGGAAGTGGGAGGAAGTGCCGAGGATGAGGGTGTTATCTTTTGAGAGGTGTCAGCGGCAAAGGAGAACAGCTCTGGTGGCTTGGACAGTTTGGGCGGACCCTTTTCTATAGAGCTCAACTGCCTGGCGGGTGACTCTACGGCTACAGCTCGCGAGCGACGGCCCACAGGGGAAGGAGTAAAGAATTTGGAAAGCCCATCAATAAGCCCTTTGGTTTTCTTGTTAACAGTGAGTGTAGCTGGGGTGGAGGTGGGCGTGAGGGGGGGAGTGGTGGTGGGAGTGGAAGTGGTGAATTGGGTGGCGTCGACTGCACGACAAGGGTCTGCAACAGCCAATCTGTCTCTGGCGTCCTTCAGAGATGCAGCATGACCAGATGAAGGTGTGGAACAGACGGTTATCTTTTGACCCCTACCAGGTGACCCCCTTCCTCCAAGTGCTACCATGGAGCCGTCACCACTGGTTAAAGACCTGCTGGGACAAAAATAGAGGAATGTAGGAACATTCGTATATACTTTTTTACATAATATCTTTTTTATGTTTCCTTATCCATCTTTCTTAATATTTTTTTACTTTAATTTTTTTTAACTTCTACAATTACCTTGCAGATCCCAATTTTGTACATGAACCTAAACACCTTAATTATGCAATGCTATCCAAATCTAAAACCCTGATAATAAAATACCTTACATTAATCCAAAGCAACGTTTATTTCACACACTAAGATTCAGAGTATTTGACTCTTACATTCTTTGTTTGAGCTTATTTCTGGGCCTTCCGATTGGTTTTGCATATCGACGTTTGATCTGATCGGCTTTCTTGTGCAGCAGTTTCTTCCCATTCTCCTTTGGCCTGCACACTTGGCAGATCCAGGTTCCTGGAGGGTGTCCAAACACAAGAGAGTACTATTTGGGGTGGGTTCATCAATTCAGAGGACATACAGTACATTCATCTGAAACATTTCCTTTAATACCGAGAGCTGGCGAGAATCCTGCCAGCTCACAATGACAATCAATTACTCACAACAAAGCGAAAATCCATAAGAAAAACATTGGGTCAATTCTCTGTCCAGCGAAATAGACTTCGTGTCAGCTTGTTGAGCTAAGCTATGTGACTCGTATGAATTGCCTGCCAAATATCCTACTACAGTACGTGCACCATCATTACAAGTCTCGCTGTAGGGTCAGTACTGTAATCCAGAGATAGCACATCTCCCCGGGGATGCTGGAATAATTTGATATGCATGCAAAGCTCCTAATAAGCCACCACTGCTTCTCTGTGTGCTGAGTGACAGCCCCAAACGGCCGTCTGTGAAGAAAAGGCTTTGAATTGACAGCAGAGGGGGGAAACAGAGAAGCCCGACAGTGTAAACACCTCACCTTTTGGCATTCTTGAAAGCGGAGGATCGCAGCATTCCATGTGAAAGCCCCGATCACATGAATCGCAGAATAGCATCTCATCCTGAAAGGGAACAGCAGGCATGTGTAAGGGATGTCCCAGTTGCATACATGTAACACACCCCCCTGTCATTTAAAGTCTTTTAGAAAAATAAGCCCAATTGTGCTCAAGAGACGCTTTACAAATCTCAACAAATCCTCAGGGATGCTCAAAATGGGATCTACCTTCAAGCCAACAACACAGGAAACTGTGTGTGTTAAGATGTATGCATTATACTTACAGCGTTTTTCCCCTGTATTCGACAGGAGCTGCAGGTTTTGCATTCAATACACTGCCACCGTAATCTCTTCACATTTGAGGTTAATTCGGGGGAAAACTTCAGACATGACGGATGCCCTTCAGAAGCAATCAAACAGGCACATTAGTGTGATGCATATTTACCAGCACTGACTACAGACAAGGTCTTCCATTTATCCACACAGTCAAGTTAAATATTAACATATTACATCATTAAAAACAATGGCAGGCCTGTATGTCCGCGACACTTTTGCGCCTCCCCTGCCACAAGTTGTGTCTAAAAACAGTATGATCAAACATCTGAGCCTCTAATTACAGATAATTTGATC
The DNA here is from genome assembly GCA_036025115.1 of Ambassis agassizii. Taxonomy (NCBI): domain Eukaryota; kingdom Metazoa; phylum Chordata; class Actinopteri; family Ambassidae; genus Ambassis; species Ambassis agassizii. The sequence continues at coordinate 17,240 of JAVQJX010159358.1, forward strand.
TTAATGAGGCAGAAACAGTAGCAGCACTCATTCTAATGGAAGCTGATCCATGAAAGTCATGTAAAAGCTTGCCTTCTCTCTCACCCGGCTCTCTCTCATGGTTGTAAAACAGCTGTTTTACAGTGAGAGCACAATTTGTGTACACTACAAGTGGTTAATGAAAACCACCTCAACACTACTTAGTCAAATTTGAGCTATAAAAATGTCACCAGGAGAACAATTCCTTACGGCATTTAAAATAATTGTTCAAACATAAATGACTCCTAGGCAGAGGTAATTTTATGAGGGTTAGCAGTTTTGTCTGGAACAAAAGAACACTAAAGGAAATGCCAACAATCTGCAGCAGGAAAAGGGGCTGATCTTTGATCCACTATAACTCGAGTGCTCTAACATATGATCTGAACTGAGAGAAAATGACTCCGATGATTTCAGATTCTAATGGTCACTCAGAGCATCTGCCCTTCTGAGGGGTGCATGTAATTTGGATCCCTTCAGCCACTCAATTTGACCACAGTTCTTCCAATAAATCCCTTGAAGGGAAGTAAAAAAAAATATGAAGCAAGAATGTGACATCTGCCTGACTGATGTTGAAAACGGCTGCTGCTGGGATGAGATTACATAGCATACACTGGAATGATTTAAATTTGTCGACATTTGTTTAACCTTCATGCTGTTGTAGATTTAATATCCCTGCATATGTTGGGTGACTTTGAATAATGTCTGCTTTTTGGAAGTACTTCCATCAAGTTGTATGAAGATTTTGTCTGTTCCAAAGGTAAGGTACTTCTATATTAGGATCCATCTACTGCATATCTGAGTGACATTCCATTTACATCCACAATAGTATACTATAATGAACAAATGTAAACCAACTTCCTTGGTGCTGATCCAAACAGCTCCTATTTATCTACTTTATGACATAGTGCAACAGTATCAACTTTATTCTGTGCAACTGTATCAACCTTATTCAAAGATCTTCAGTGGTTTGACAAAAACAGAACTGTGTTTAAGCACCTCTAGGTTCAGATGATAATCTTGTTTTAATGCAAAACCACTCAACCACAAATTTCCTCAATGCAACACAATAACTTGGAAGGTACATGGATGTATGTTCTTCACATATACCCACTGAAGATAAAATGTAAATTAAACTAACACCAGCACCTGGATAATTACTACAAAAAATCTGCTGTTGAAAATCATGTTTTGCGCATTTTCTAATTACAAATGTTTTGTATGGGATTTTATGACATATGCTACAATTACAAATACTGATGTTTTTTCCAACCTTTACTTTATACTTGGATGCTGTTGATCTTAAGTCTTTGCTAGCATACTTAAACTTAAGTCTTGTTTACAGCATACTGGCTTGTAAGTGTTACACAGGGCAACTTACCACTGCTCCCACAGTCTGCACAGGACAGCAGCTCCTCTGGTCGCTTGTCTCGATTTGACTCTTTCGTTCCAAGACAGAAACTGCATATTGGGATGGGGTCGACCCGGAGCTGGGTGGGAACACAAACAGAACATAAACAGTTTAAGAAACAGAAACGGGCATGGGCCTGTGTATAGTATGTGCTATCTGAAAGCTTGTTTTTAGACATTTTTATCTTATGGTAGTCACAGTGCAAGAAGATAAAACCAGTGTGTGGATTTATTGAAACAGCCAGCAAAATATCAACTGGAACCAGAAACTTGAAGAAACAAGAAAAAGGAGTTCTCACAGACTAGAGATGAATAATAAATGAATCTTATCCTCAGAGACATGCTGCATTTGAGATCCACCTCCTTTATCCATTGCATCTGAATGGGTAAGTGATCTTAGTAATCATAGTTTAAGGGC
>JAVQJX010159412.1:0-24639 GCA_036025115.1 Ambassis agassizii
CTTTGTACTGGTAGCTATTTTCAACCTGTGCTAAACTAACAACAATCTCTACACTGCTAGGTCTTTCATCCTGTTTCCAGACAGGCTAAGCTCATGCACAGCTGGCTGTGTTCAATCAATATGAAGCTAGTGCTAGTGTCCGTGCTGTTAGATGCTCTCCTGTTCCAACCTATGCTAATTTAGCGACTGTATTTGCACTGCTGGCTGACTCATCCAATTCCAATCTGAGCTAATGTAAAAATTCTGTTTTGTTTCCGTTTTGAAATGTGAATTCATTTTTTTCTTTAAACAACATCTCTGTTTAGCTTTGAAAGTTATTCTCTGTTGACCTGTTTTGTCTCAACAGTCCTGAAGACAAACAAAAGAATTACATATTCATTTAGGCCAATATGTAAATACTCTCTTTTTGTCCTTGGGTTATTTTGTTTGTCTGTTTAATGAGTGCATGAATTGTACCTATTCAAAATGTATCTTGGAGGAATCTGACATTGTTTTTTCCCTTTCCTAGTTTAAATGAAGAAACATGAAAACAAACCAAAGTCGTGCCAAGAAGTGATTCAAGGTCAGTGAAACTCTGGGTAAGAGCTTGTTTATTTCATCAAGGACATTTAAGGGTAACTATGGATTTCTTTTTTTAAGCTAAAACACACTTTTACACAGCTTTGTCATCACTCCTTTTAAATGGGCTCTGCAGCCATGTTCAGCTACTTTAAAAAAACACTAATAAAGTGAGAAAATCAAAGTGAGTGGAGGTGGCAGGAAGGAGAGGGAACATCATTTGACATGGGTGCTCGCTCCGGGTCGTCCTATCTCTTACACACTTCAACGTCTGCGGGCGGCTTCGAGTTGAGATGTGATGTCTCTGCGTCGCCAGATTAAAGTGAACACTTCTTCCTGCTTCAATCAGCACAGGCTGTAAATGAGGAGCAAATGAGAGATCCGGCTGACATCCTCATGAGGTATCGGGTCAATCAGGCCTCGTGTGGGTGAGGCTCCTGGGCTAAACGGCGTAGCAGGGAGCTCAATAAACGCCTGTTGGCCTCGAGGGCAGCTTACCAAATGAAAGAGGATATTGGGGAGATTGTTTAGTATTATCGTCGTTCATCATCGTTCCGCGGATGGCCGTAACAATATGTTGCTCGGTTATTGCTCTCCCCCCTGAGGAAGACTAGCAGCTGCCATTGATAAAGATATATGGAAGGTATGAACATTGTAGCTGGCAGTGGAAGTGAATGAGAAGGATTTATGGCAGACGAGGAGGGGATTAAGGAGCAGACAGATGAATGAGAGGATGGATGGCTGTTTGTGAATTTGTGTGTTCTTGTATTATCTCCCATCTCCATACAGAGTGGGTCCTATTTGTTAGTCGTGGCTGAGGCGGGTATCATAAACAGACTGATGGTGAGGAGGGGGAGAAAAAAAAATGGACTCCCTGGAGGCAGCAGAGGATTAAACCAAACTCCATCTTTAACTGTGAGCTCTCTGATGCAGCCTCATTCCTCACAAGATGCAACCTTGTGGCGTTGTGTTGCACAAAAGCCTTCAGCTTTATCTGGAGCGAGTAATAGTAATTTTAAGTCGTCGTGGTCAGAACGACGAACTCAGAACAGCAGTGAATAGTCAAGATAGTTTTTTTTTTCTCCCCTGGTTTTTAAGCGCAAAAACAGATATGCACAGAGGAGAATGGCATGGAAGAAAGGTCAGAGTGATTCAAGTACAAGATATGAATGAATACAATGCGCCACAGATTTGCTGTGTAGATCCTTTTATAGCGTGACAGTGGTAGCTGCCACAGTGGTCAGTGGTAGCTGTACATATAGCTCCTTACAAGTAGAGGATTATAACTATCATCTACATAGTTGTAGATGTTGACAACAAAAAGAACTGACCTCACAGTGTTTAGTGTCTTTCAGCTCTTTGTTTTGGTTTCAACTCATCAACTTTGTCGCCATTTTCCATTAAATACAGTCCTAGCTATCCATTCATTCAGCTATGCACAGCAGTACTACTTATCTTGTCTCCATGTAAACCATGATGTGCTGCCATGGCGCTATATGACTGATTTATGTTGAAACACATTTTAAATGGCAATTTTTTTCATTTTGCTTCCTTACTCAGAGTTGAACTTCTTCTACATTAGCAGCTGACTTAGGCTACAAACTTATCAATCACTCCAGTTTTTCTTTTTGGGCAGAACTGGAGCAGCCTCTCCTTCCTGCAGTCTTAAGCTCGATGAAATGTCACTTTTGCTCATTTCACTCCCAGAAAAAAAAGTAAATTTGCCCAAACGTTCCTTTCAGTGGTCATGATGTGAAACACATGATGGAAGGTGAATCATGCACATCTGTTTTATAATGATGTGAAGCTAGGGGAGCCGGAGGAGAGTGATGGAGTGGCGGAAATGCATCCCGCAGTCACAGTGACATCATCATGTCCCTGAGTGATGTCACTGGGTGGAGGGCACACGGTCATTCTATGCTGCGCTTTAAATAGTCCACTGTTTCCCTTATCACCCCCCCCCCCCCCACCCCTCCTCCTTTCTTACTCACCACCTCCTGTCATTCCCTCCTCCACTCATTTGTCCCCTTTGCCACATTTTCTCCACTCATTGGAGCAGCAGCTTATCTCCGTCTTTCCTCCCCGCTATTTGTCTCTCTCTCTCTCTCTTTCCCAAGTCTTTTAGCAGGAGGGTGGGGTGAGGTGGTGGTGGTGGTTGTAAAGCAGGGGGGGTTCAGTGCGGCCACATCCCAGGCTCTTTGCTAGATTAATTTGCGGGGGCACTGGGCTGCACTGCGCTGCTTACTGTACGCAGTGAAAGTCACTCAGGGATTAACGGCAAGCAGGAAGGCAGCGGCCCCCACCCACTTGCTGCCTAGGCAGAAAAAGTCACCCCGCCGCCACCACCACCACCACACACCCTCCTCTCCCAAACCTAACCTCCATCTCTCTTTCCTCTCTCACTCAAAACCACTTTCTCTATCTCTCATACCTCCTTCTTGCTCTCTCTTTCTCTCTCTCTCTCCATCCCATCAACCTCCTCTCTAGTTAATTACTGTAATGGGCTGGCCGTCCTTGGGGGGTAGTTGGAGGGCAGGGGGTGGGACTGGAGGAGATGCGGTATGGTTCAGCTCTGTCATGCCTCTCGGCTCTAGCCAAAAGCCTTTACTGTTAGAACCTCAGATGCATGGTGCCCACACACACACACACACACACACTTTGAGCTCATTCGCACACTTGTGGAAATACACACAATTCAGCAGGTTAGCAAAAATGTATTCCATTTAGTTAAAGTGAGTCTTGGTTGATTTGGCAGCACTTGTGGTCACCATGGTAACAGCCAGAGTGTTGCAGCTGATCACACCTAAACATGCTGTATAATACAGCCAATTGGCTTTTGTGTCACCATGTGATAGCACCTTCGATCATAACTGATTTTTGCATATGGTGTCAATCTGTGTGGCTGAAATGACTGATGACTGGCAGCTGCAATATGGAGGAAGAATGAATAGTGAGACTGATTATGAATGACTACATGCTTACCCCTGACAAGCTAATATCCAGGCTAACTTCTTAGCATATAGCATGCATGCTAACGCCATAAAGGTTAACATGCAAGTTAAACCCCATAGCACACAGGCTCACACCTTACAGACTAACATACAGGTTAGCCCTGTAGCATTAGTCAATAAAGCCAGTAACATACAAGCTAACTTGAGATAACAATAGCTCTGTGGCTGTGTTTTTCTCAGTTCTGTTGATATATGCTGCTACTACAACATATTTTGAAGCAAGTAAATCTTAATCTTAATTTCTACAAAAAAAACTGAAAAAATACTGTCTACTCTCTAAATTATAGATAGCATATTTTCAGCTACATTAACTCAGCCTTCATGAACCATAAATATACACTACATATATTTCTGTGTCACAGGTTTTCATCTTAAATAAGAGAGCTGAGATTTTCCTTGTAAATAGACCCAGCTCCTTTCAAAAGTGTCCCCGTTCTGCCTCTGTAGTGTACTCAGTAACCCCAGAATCTCTCAGTGAAATACTCTCTTTGTGCCCAAGCCTCTCTGAGCTGTTAATGGAGCAGCTCCAAGAAAGTATCTCCCATCACCTCCCTTTCTGTGCGTTCCAGAAAACAAAGTAAACCAAAACAAAAGATGGAGGTGACAAAGATTAAATGGAAGCTGATGTTATCTCTGATGTCACAGCTGTGAAGCCTCAGACACTGAAAGAGTTAAAAGGATTTCTTCCTGAGGTCAGCCAGATGGATGATCAAGTTAACTGGCTTGATTGAAAAAAGTCATGTCTGCTTAGTGTCTCCTGTAAGCGCAGACATATGCTGCCTCATCTGCAATTGGCAGCGGTATCTGCCCTGTGTGTGTGTTTACAGGCATGTGTATGTGTGTGTGTGTTTACAGGCATGTGTGTGTGTGTATGTGTGTGCTTTCAGTGCAGCATTTGCTCATGTGCACTGAACAATACACTAGCAAACACGGCATTTGTAATGACACAGATTGTATGTGTGTATGCATGTGAATGTGTATTTGAATGTGATCTAGAATATATGAGAGGCTAATAGAGAGGAAATGTGTGTGAGTGCGCTCTGCCAGCAACATTTGGCATTTCTCAAACAGCTGTCAGCTTCAGCCAAAGTGTTTCAGCTGACTGATCCTTAAACTGGGCCAAAAAGTTTCCACAGAAAACCCCACAATCCCTGCACATGGACACTGTGGGTAATATCTCTGCATCAATAGTAGCACCGCCCCACTCCATCCTCCCATCAATTACTCTGTATAAGCTCTGAGGGTCATTTTCATAAGAGATATAGTAAATTGTAGAAGCATCCGCCATCTTGGTTTGACATATCCAATGAGCACCAGCAAAGCCCCAATCAAGATATAACTAGTGCTGCCATCAAAGAAGGAGTCATAATCTGAACTGACCAATCAGCTTTGATTAGCAGAATGCTAGCAAGACAAAAAGACATTCATCATTTATCTGTTCAGGTCTAATAGTACATACTGACTTGCCAAAATTAGAATAAAATATATCATTATTTTAGCTTTCAAGCGCCCTTCACTCCACTTCAGCGCCCATTGCAGTCAATTGCAAAGGCATGAAGAGTACAGCTGGAAAGTTTACATACAGTCATGGTTACAGCCTGGTACAAAAGTTTTGCTCACAAGTTGCTAGCTGATGTGTTAGGTGAGAGTTTCTTTTGTTCAACAATTTCATATATATGTTGTTTTCTCTTACGTTACTGTTTAATGGATCGTTTTGTGCTGTAGAAGGTATGAGCATCCTGTGACATCACCTACATACCATCCATTATTAGATTATAGGAATATACAAGATGAGCTGTAATGACACACACACACACAAAAAAAGGGCTGAAGATTATGATAATATGGTGGCTCTGACCTTGTAATAACACAGCACGCTTCATTTCCTTTCGTGTGTACTCATGATTACCAGGATATAGTGTGTGTGTGTTTCCATCTGTCTTTGGGTATTCTCCCAATAATTTCTCACAGTTTTAAAGACCTGCCAAGAATGAATTGACAGCTTTGGGAAAATGGATGAAAAAAAAAAAAAAAAATATATATATATATATATATATATATATATATATAAAATCCTCAGACAGGAGGAGTGAGAGGCCGTACAGCACGCTGCTCTGGTGCCGTAGCTCATTAAGATGATCATGATGTGAATATTTACTGTTATTCTCCTGTTACTACTACTACTATACACTTGCTGTGTGATAGCCTGCAGCTATTAACATCTCAACTGTGCCACTTAGTCTCACACAAACACACACATTTTCTGCACAAACAAGTGAGGTTACATTCACCATACATCACCCAACAACACACACACACACACACACACACACACACACACACACACACACACACACACACACACACACACACACACACACACACACACAAAATAATGTCAATTACTTACCCCATGCTGCATGTAGCCTCTTACCATTACAAGCATAACCATTACAGTCAGGCACCATTTTCATTTCAACATAAACATCCACATTCATCCTGCAGAACTCATTTACAAAGAGAGCAGATTGGTAAATGAGTGAGCAACTACTGCTGCAAAGACACTGTTACATTTGTTGCTACATGTAAAACTGATTTGTTATTCTCGTACACTTACACGTACAGTTTTAGCCACTTTCTTGCAGATTGGGAGCAATCCGCTGTTGAGGTTGAGCAGGAGCTACTAAAGATCACATCAGTCAGAATGCATCAGAGAGGCCGTGTTTTATATGGTTTTATTGAAAATTGTGAATACACAAAAACGTAGAGTTTTAAAGGCTAACAGAGCTTTTTGTCCCTTTATTTAGTAATATAATCAGGCGACCGCTGTCCACATTCAGCGGCTTCTTCCTTCGAAGGACTTGGCCTACAAATATGTGAAAAGGTCAGACTGATCGTTACATAGTCAAGCCAACAAAGGCCTTCACTTTTTCTATCACCACTTCTATTCATGTCACCTAGCATTCTTGTAGCATTTTTGAAGAATCCTCACTCTTGATGGACTCTTGTTGTTGCTGCCTGAAATGCAGTCATTTATACATGGTGATTGTAAGTGATTGTCACCATGGCAACAGGACTCTGGCAATAGCACCATGAGTTACAACATGCTGCTTTTATCCTTTTTACACCAAAATTAGGATGTTGTTTTTTGGATGATAAGGCTTACATCTAGCTAGCAGGACCTGAAGCTAATTTCCTTCACCTAATGCTAATATTATACCTTCAAATGGTAAAGGAGCTACTGTACTTCCTTCTGTCCTCACCACTCAGGTTAAGCTCAACTAAATGTTTCCTATATTCAAAACAAATATATGTTTTGTTTCGCTTCCTGTTTCTGTAGCTTATAGAACACATAATTGTGGTGTAGAACATCATAAATTCAAAACAACCAGGTGGACTCGCTGTGAATATTTCCAGGCTGGTTTCATCTCTCTGTGTGCCGCGCGCTGGCTGAGGGGTAAAGATCAGAGGCCAGGAAGAGGTCAGACAGCCAGACAGACTGTTGGCTTTCGCTGCAGAGACTAACAAGATGCTCATGTAATGTAAATAGCTACATGAAACCGGTGCCCTGAGCAAAGTGAACCCAGGATTTTAAATGCACTCCTGCTGGAATATTATTAGCTGCATATCACACCCTGGAGTGTGTCCTATAAGGCTCAAACAAAGCAGGTGTTCAAACGCCGAGCTCCATTTTCACAGTGCAATGAGAGTCTAACTAAAACATATTTACACCTGTATTTAAAGGTTACAAAATTTCACTTTGTTTTTTTTTTAATCGCATATTTTTTAAAATGATACATTAACTTCAAATCCAATGTGCTTCCATCTCAGTGCCACTCTAGCAACCGTATATTCAAGGAAATGAAACCACTTGACTGTGAGGTCATCTGCAGTGCAGCATTTAACGAGGATTGGTGGAATTAGTAAGGAAAGCAGACAGCTGGTTGTTAGAGGGACTTGTTAGATGTCCATGCTGCAAAAAAAAAAAAAAAATCAACAAAAAAAACATCATCTGTCATCTCCCCCAGCTCTTATAGCGTCTGAATCTTAAATATGTTTTTGCACTTTTTCATTCGATTTCAAAAAAATTTCAGGAAATTGCTTCAGCGGTCGTGAGAGATTAAATACGTGGCGCTCGGTGCAGGTGTGTGATCAGCTGCCTCTCAGCATGCAGGGATGCCTTCATTGTCTCGTGGGATGTAACCGAGATATCGGTTAATGATGGACAGGTTAGAGTAAAGGAGGCGCAGAGGCAGAGACATGAAGAGAAGAGATCAGAGGCCATGAGACAGAGCGTGAGTTACAGAGAAATGTCTTCAGATTTCACTGTTTTGATGGACCTTCAAGTGGTTTAAAGCAGCTAGAATGAACATATTTTTTCATATATTTTGATTTATTTTAAATGTTTCTTATTAATTTCAATCAGCATTTTGGCAGTGCTAACAAAATTTAGATCAAATTTACAGTAGTAATACATGGTACTACATTAAGCTCCATGATCTCAAAACACCTCTGTATGGTTTTGTTAGCAGCTGGAACCCATGCAGTCTTGGGGGGCTGGGAGGGTCATGATTCAGACTCATTTCTAAAAAACCATGTGTTTTCTTTGGAAAATCCTACAATCATTCGTGAACTTGTTCCATTTAAACTGTCAGAATCCACAGGCATTATAACGTATAAACACAGTGGGGATCCTGCCAAAGCCTGCTGTATATGTGATGAATTATTCATATCACACATGTGTATGGCAGGGGAATGTAGCCAAGAGTGAGAGAGAGAAACAGCAACAAGATTGGGTTTTTTTTTACAATGTATTATAACATATAGCACATAGTAGATATGTATGGATGGTTTGGTTTTTACTCATGGTTAAGGTTAGGTAAATAACTTGGTTCAGTTTAAAGATCAATCAAAAAAAAATCAATTGGATTTGATCATTTCAAGATCAAATTTTCTTCATCTTGCTGACATGTATGTAACACTTGATACAACCACAGGGGGGCGCCACATTTATACATTGTTGTTGGATTATCTACAATTACCAGACATTTTGATTTAATTATATATGTGTTCAGGAATTCCTGTTATTGACAGGCAGACATAAAAATTGAAATGAAACACTAATATATATAATTTTTTGTGCAGTTTGTTTGCTTATGCTAATTTCTTCATGTGTGCATAAATTCTAATCAGTCAGCATATACCCTTTTTTTAAAGGCTTGCATAATTGATGTGTTTTTACTGTTAAGGATGGCTGTTCTGTAACAGAGCTGCGGTTTGTTTGTGTGCTCATTATCACTGATTGTACACACACAGCATTGCATGCTCACCGGCCTGCTGAGGCTTAGATTTGTGGTGTTTATGTGTGAAACTCAACTCTCATGGGAGGCCGAACACTCTTTGTGACCTTCTAACCCTGATCAAAAGTGTGTGTGTGTGTGTGTGTTTGTGTGTGTGTGTGCGTGCGTGCGTGTGCGCGAGAGTAATATCAACCCAGGTCTCCATGTCTTTCCCTGCCTTTCACACACACACACACACACACTGAAGATGCCAGGCCGGTTTCACACACCAGTGGACACACTGCTACTACACCTTCTCTCCCTCGCCGTCTCCCATCACGTCACACCTTCCTCCCCTCATCCCCACATCCCCTCTCTCTGCTGTTTATTCGCTCCTCCATCACTCCTCTGACACCTCCTCACCCCTGCTGCCGCTCCCTCTCCTGCCATCATCCCAACCTTTTTTCACCTTCTCTCTCTCCTGAACCTCTCAAACCATTCTTTTCCCACAGTAAACAATGCCAATTTACCTCCAGAGTTTCTGGATTTGCACCTTGTCTCACTGTGTGTGTGTGTGTGTGTCCTTCTGACTCAGAGGAAACACAATATAAAGTTGCACGCTGTGAACTGCAGCGTTCCGTTGGCTGCTTTTATGCTAACTTCTTATGAAAAAGAACGTCGGCACAATCCCAGCTCTGAATTTGGCTTGACACAGCAGCCAATCAGAACACCCAAATTCCCTTGGAAACAAATCATTGGCTTATCCAACAAGCTTGGCACAAAACGTCAACTATGTTCTTTGTATCCTGGTTCCAAACTCCGATGTTCTGCCCAGTCGGTCTCTGTTGTGCATCCCTTCTGAAAGCCAAGGAGGAGCATTTCAAATGTGAGTCAAACAATTACACTTGATGCAGCTAACTTTAGCACAAACACGAGCTCAGTTTGGTGTAGAGTTCAGAACTAATTTCTCCACATCATGTTGTGGTTACATATACTCCACTATGCTAAACAGCTAGCTTAACCTTTTCAATCAAGGTCTCTTCCTCGTATAGGAACACAAAGTTCTCTACCATAGACATCAAAACAAAGTGCTAAAAGACTCTTAGCTGCCTCATAGAACTCTGTCTTTCCTCTATAGTTGTTGAAACAGAGACACTGATTATAGCAGCTTAAGTGTAATTAAGGTCGCTCTCTGCGATGGGAACTCTGGCCTTCTCAGGTCACGAAGGGTCAACCCAGCTGTCCTCTCTGCTGCTGAAATGAGGGACAAATGAACAGTTTGTCATGGTGCTGAGCAGTGCACCTGAGAGGTCTCTCTCTCTCTCTCTCTCTCTCTCTCTCTCTAACACTCACACACAGAAGGATGGAGTCAGAGCCGGGCTGTGAGTCAGAGAATCACTCCAGAGATTTGATCCATCCTTGTTTTTGTATGAGTGGACAGCCACACAGGAGCTGTCTCCATTTTTCACTCATCACAGGGTTAGCATGGCATGGTGACCCCCATCACCCAGCGGATCACAGAATGCTCAACACTAGGGCGTGATGAAATGTATGTCTGATGTGACATGCTAAGCTAAGCTAACTCGCTAGCTGCTGGAGCTGTTTATTTCCGTGGCAGTGGCATCAAGAAATATTACAAATAATACACACACAACCCTATAGCTTAGCACTACGTATGTTTCAGTATGTTTTTTCAACATTCGTGACCAATAGAAGTACATTTTCATTATTTGTTGAAACCTCTTGAGTTTTTATATGTGTGTAATTGGAATTGTGTTGCTAAGAGACTGAACCACTAACCACAAATCTGATCTCAGGCCTTCTTTATGAAGATTTGGATCATAAAGAAGAAATGGTGCTGGTTTTAATGAGTAAATAAGAGCCCTGAGTGATTAAAGCAGGGATTTTCCACACTGCAGCTAATGGAACTGTGGCCCAGTTTCTCAACAGCTAATTTACCCAAAAAATCTGTGCATTTGAGGGAGGAAAGGGAGAAAGTCTGCTTTTCTCTCTTTTCTCCAGATGGAAACGCACGGTCTGATAACTCCCTGGACGAGCGGTGACGGTGCACATGTTTGTTCATGGCTGCCTCTGCATCTTAATCACATCAGACTGTTTTACATCCACAGCTAAAAAGTGTGAGAGCGGACACTGATTGAGGTGGCGAGGATTCCTGCCAAAAAAAAAAAAAAAAAGTCAGGGAGCTACGAAGGAATGATGAAATGAAATGATGAAACCGATGAGGTTTTAATCAGAATCTCTTTATGCTGGCACTCTGTGGGAATTCTTCATCACTCCTCATCAGCCCTCTCCATCCAACCTAACCCCCCCACCACACACACACACACACACACTGGACGCCGGGCAACCTCCCAGAGTGCCTTGCTGCGTGGCCTTTTCAATAATGTAGAAGGGGGAGAGAAGAGAGATAAAATAAGAGGGGAAGCGATTTCCCGGCGCTGTGGGAGCCCCCTCTGTGACATTTACCTCTAGCAAGGCCCTCAGTGTGTGTGTGTGTGTGTTTGATGGCCCTACGGTAGACTAATGATACCCCCCTCTGCCACGCACACTCGAAGCACAAAACTCTCCTGCTAGTGATGCCACACGTGTCCTTTAGAATCATAGCGAAGGGAATGAGGGAGGAAGAGCAGGGAGATAATAGCCAAGAAGAGTTTGAAAAGGAACAACGAGACCAATATACCCGGCCGGGTGTGGAGCTGAGGCATAATAGAAGGGCAGGAAGAGAAAAGGTTAATGAATAGAGGAGACAGTTTTTATCAGCCATCGTCCTGTTTAATCCATCAGCTCCACCTGTTACTGTGTCACACTTCATTAACCGCCCACCCCCTGTTTCCAACTCCGGGTGGTCTTCTCTGTCTTCATGGGAAGTTCACTACCCCCCCACCTGGACACATGGCATCTATCATTACCTCCCTGCTTCAGCTCAGGGCCCACAGAATGTCACACAGCTGGAAGAGCGGGAGGCTCTGAAGACAGATGAAAAAGACGAACCCCGGTGGACGTCTTCAAAAAGACAGAGCGCGCTTCTGCTGCCTGCATTTTCTGAGGGAGTCAGTGTAGACCTGAAGAGAATTACTATAAGGGACACACAACTGTTTCATATGATGGCACAATTTATTAGAAAAAAAAGAAATTGTAAGATTTCTAAAAAAAAAAAAAAAGTAAGATTTTGTACTTTTGATTAAATTTTCCTCTGATTTTATGAAAGAAAAATACATTGATGGAAACATACATTATATTTTTCAATCAGGACAGTACAAAGTTACCATCCTAACTTCAAACTATCAAAGACAGAAATACATCTCAGTATGCAGAGGATCAGCCTCAGTCGTCTAATCAGTTACCATCAAGCGATGCTGTCATGTCTTTAAGATGATCGGTGTCACAGAGCTGAAAAGAGGTCACAGCTCGGTGTCAGTGTTTGTTTACACAGAGAAAGAAGAGATGACGAGTCAGCTGAATCACCTACCTGTCTGCAGAGACAAAATAAAGTGAGAATTTGACGGCTCTGTCAGAGATCAATGCCCCCAAAACAGCACAGAAAAACCTGTTCATAACTTAAAGCTGAAGCTGTTTTTGTTTTTTACTAAAGTCTTACTTCACTGGTTTACTTACTCTTTTTTTTTTTTGTCGTATTACTGAGGGTCACACAGTAATGTCTCATAGCTTCTTAGTCATGCTGAGGATAATTGTTTTTTAGAGATTTTTTTAGATCACAAATGTTTTAATTTAAATGATTTTTTTGTGAATTTTCTAGCATAAAGAAGCTAAGACTTGCTGATTTTTTTTGTGCTTTGTGAACTGGATGTTACACATGTTGCATTCAGGAACAATTGGAAGCTCTGAAGGTCGTTTTTTTTATGTGGCTAAAATATAATTTGAATATTTCCTCCGTTGGTTGATCAACAGTATACAGCCTTGACTTGAGTACAGAGGAGAACACTGTATCTCCCAGTCTAATGCTGACCTCTTGTGGATCAAACACTACAGTACCAGCACCAGCTCTTTTATTTGGCCCTGGTGAAATAAAGAGCACCAATTAAGAATCAGTGTGAATGTCTTTATTTCAGTGAGCCTGGCCTGATGGTGGCTGCAGCCTGCCGCAGCAGCAGCTCTCTGGACAGATCCGGTCTGCCACATTTGGCCAAGCATTGAGCGAGCTGAGAGGCCTTGGGTTGGCGTGGAACAGCGGGCAGACCTCTCCTCCATGTGGCCAGTACGTGGAAGGCCTGAGAGGACAGACTGTCCCCGGCACGGAGCTTCACCAGCTGAGCGGCGCTACGACGGAGATGCAGGGAGAGCACCAGCAGGGCCACTTCGTCCTCTGAGAGCTCCCCGGACAGCCAGAGAAGAAGAGAGTCTGACAGGGGATCTGTGGAACAATGGCAGTATTCTTAAGAGGACAGTGTGAATGGATGATGGATGATGAGAGACATTTCACCCACCTGTCTCCTCACAGAGCTTCACCCTGGCTGTTATTGGTCTATTGATGTTTTTCACCTTCTGAAACAGAACAGAATTTTTTTTTGTAACAATACAATATTCTTTTATTGTGAAAAGTCTCTGTGGATGCTTCTGCACCTTGGGTAAAGTCAGAGACATCTTACAGACAGGATCTCCCAGGAGCTTTGCATCCTTCAGGACAGCTTTGTCCCCTATCCATTCCAGCTGACCTCTTGTGACCTTATAAAAGATGGCCGTCCCCTTGTAGTGAGGTGAGCTGTAGTTTCCAAATGAGTCCACTTCAGTCAGCTGCACCTGGAGGTGGTTCCTTCGCTGACTGTGGAATGTGATTTGGTGTTGTGCTGCTTCGTTGTCGTCGTCATGACAACCGCCTGCAAAACATTGTAGGGTTCATTTTCATCAGTGCATGGATGATGTCAATCAAGTGGAGAGGACATGCCTAAGAGATCATTATTTATACTCATCGTACAGTGTGGTCTGTGGCTTCCTGTTATGTGGCGACCGGAAGCAGAACAACAAACTAAAAATAAGAGGTATTTATTACTAAGTCATCTGACTGTTTAAACCACTGTTTAATCTCCAAACTGTTAATGAAAGCTATAGAAAAGCTTTAATCCTGATTATTGTGTTAAAGTTATTGTTAAAATTGATGCTAGGGAGTCAGTGAGCAAAAAATGCTAATACGTTAGCATGCTAACATGTTTTTAAATACAAAGAAATGAACAAATGCATCAGCCTGCAACTTACAACTGTACCTCCTAGATGGCATAAAATCCGTAACACTGGCTCTTTAAAGAGCCGGTAAGAATGGTATGAGACATTCTCCACAGTTCAGTGTTTTCTATTTATTTATAATGTTTGTTGTAACTTTATGACCAATAATATATCATATATTATAAATCATTTTGTCATCAGTGCTACCTGTGGAGGTGATGTTTCCACTGAAACACAGGAGGAGCTGATCAGCTTCACACATGAAGATCTCGGACGACGTCCCCACCAGGCTGCTGTAGCCTCGAGCTTGCAGTTTGTTCAGCTCCCAGCTGAGATCTCTGCTGGGCAGGGCCGCCACCAGGATGGTGTGGGGGTCATGTGGGCGGCGCTGGAGGGCGACGGCAACGGTGTGGCTGCAGACCGACTCCTCCAGCTCCTCGGCCAAAGAGGTAAGATGACAAGGCTGCAGCGGAGAGAGGAGGCGGATCACGAGGAGTCTGAGGGGAAGATTAGATTATGAGGCTACATCAGTAATATACTTAAGACCGATTAAAAGCTAATATTCTCAGTGGAAGCTGGTATAGATAAGAAGAAGAGCAGAGTTAGAGCCCTTTTTACAACCAGGCCTACTGATATAATTTCATTTTTTCTCACTTTATCATATGTATGCATGACTATGTTCTGTCTGCTGCAGCCTGGAATTTAAAGCATTCAGCCCCCTTTATCCATACTGCCTTTCTTAAACCCCTTATGTAAAGAAAAGCTTCCCTAAATCTGGTTGTTGGTTGTAGTTTTCATTCTTCTTGACTGAACATTTGTAAATGAAAGGCACATAGTCCCAGTGAGGCAGAACAGCAGTGAGAAAACAACAAAAAGTGGCAATTTTGTTGTACAAATCTGCACATCAGGAGCTCCAGAGCTGCACGTCTCAATGCTGAAATTTCCTGCACTGATTGTCCACAGGTAAGGATCCAAAAACCCGTCCACATGTTTGAATCCTTACTTATTCATTCAGGATGTCTCTGTCTTTACTCAGGGGCAATGTTTTCTACCTGCTCTACTTTGCTGGAGGGCTGCTAATGACAGCGAGTGCTGCTGCTGGGGCTCAGTGTTTAGATGTGGCTGTGCGGACGGTCCAGAACCCTGAAACCCTGCTGTTTCTGTCAAACACACTCATGGGGCTCATGGGCATGAGACGAGCTGTGAGGAAGCCTTTAACGTCCTGTTCAGCACAGGTACACAGTGACATTTATTTACATATTCTTAATAGGAGATTGTTGAAATAAGCATGTTTATTTCCCAAATGTTTTCTATGGAAGTGCCAAAAACTGCAGTTCCTCTAATGGCCACTCGAGGGTGACTACTGTGAGTCAATCCTGTTAGTTGTGCATGCACGACTTTACAGCAGAAATGAACATGTTTAAAGCCTCTATAGATAATTTCCCAGTTCGTGACGACTTCTTAAGGGGTGACTTATTCTTATGTTATTCATATTTAATGGTGGTATGCCTACATGATGATGATAGGTGGCGCCACCACACTAACATTCTTAATTTATCTTCAGAATATCTTGATAATCAATGAGAAAATGTCATTTTGTAAGTAATTTTTTTAAGTTCCTGGAAAAATGCTGATGACTCATCCTGCACTAGGGGCGTGTCCTATTTTAACTCCGCCCTCACCCTGCAATTTTTCTTCATCCATTTTGCTCCATATCTCCCTGCATAAACGGACAGAGATAGCATTTTGCTAGGTGTTAAGTGAAAATACAGGACATAATTTATTGTTACTCTGTTGAAGTTGTTTACTTGTTGTTTTTGTATCTTGCAGGCTGACATTGTGATAAAGCCAAACCTGAGAAAGGTCTTCTTCACTGCGAGGTGTTGAGGGAATTTCAGTCACTCTACACTGCTTTCATACACACACATAAAAAATGTAGTTTTGGGGGCATATTTTATATGTTTTTCAAATAAATTCTTCTCTGTGTGTGTTCTAGTCTCAGCAGCCTCCTTCATCTGACAAGAACATCACTGCGAGACACTTTTGTTTTTTTATGCTGGTTCTCAGAGAAGCAAAGAGACCTGCAGGCAACAAACAGTGTCTCAACAAAAAGGTGCAGCAAACATGCTTCATTTTAGATTGTTTCTCTGCATAAATAGAATTAGAATGTCTTATTTGTGATCAGGTGCAGGATTTATTACATCATCCTTTCCGGTGGGAGCAGCCCGCTCATATGGATGCTTTGTATTAGAGGCAGCGGCGGCAGGACGACAACACGCCGTTCATCAAATGGACTGCAGTGGTTGATCGACTTTAGCAGAAAGATGCAGGCACAGGGTCATGTGGTAAGACACTTTTACATGTCATTAGACAGATATTGTGAAGGCTTTGCTTTTTATTTCATCCTTTTTTTTTTCAGATGTTTCTCTTACTGGATGGACAAGCTGGACCCGTCAGGACGGGGTCTCACAGTAATGACCCATCAGGCTTCACCCTGTGGTTCTCTGTACTGGTTGTAATCCTGCTTTGGGTGTTTCTCTCTCACATTGGAGTTTGTGGTCTCATCTGTTTAGCTTGGAAGTTCCACTGACATTCCCACTGATGCATCAATAAAGATTTTATCTCTTTAGCTTCATTTTTGAGACTACAACCTGACATTTAAAAAAAAAAAAATCCTTGTAAGTTGTTATTATTATTTCTTAAAAGCGTAATTTTGTGTTTCAAACCTGTCAAAGTTCTCTCCAATGTCAAAGGACACCTGTCCGTTCTGCTGGTTCTTGATGGTTACTTTATCCAGGATGTTCCACTGTTCATCCCTGAAGCCCAGAACAACCAGAGACTCGTTGGACATCTCCTGAGACTTCACGGAGACACCCAGGATTCTGAAAAACAAGAGGAACACCGTTTTCTCTATCTCTGCTGTCTGCAGATGTTCATTTGATGTGACACGCTCACCTCACTCTGTGTGAAGCCTGCAGATCCCAGCGAGGAGGAGCGGTCTGGACGTCTTCTCCTTGCGCCCTCCTGTTTTTTTCAGGGTTTGGTGAACATGGGAGTGTGACGGTGAGAGGTCTCCTCAGGGGCTGTGAGGTCGGGTGGGTGAGGTACAGCAGCGGGCTGGTAGACACCACAGAGTGATAGGCGTTGTTTCTGGATTTGACAGCAGCCAGGAGGACGGCGTCTACCGGCTGGATCTGAAGCAGATGAAGAGAGGACAGCTGTTGTACATGATTCAGGCAGCGGATTGGGCAGACATGTAAATACTTTTTGCCGACAGCATGTTCATCAAACAGAGCTGTGCAGAGTGGGAGTTTTTTGACGTAAGATCAAGCAACAAACTGCTGTGGTGGAGTTAGTTCACAACTGATTGGACTCAGAAGTCAATTGAAGCCACAGCTGTTCAGTTTTCTCCTTCACAGCGAACATCTGCTCTGTGACAGTTTTTCTTCATGTTTCAGTTTTTTGGAGTCGTGTGAATATGTTGCACCGATTCTGGTGTCAAGATTTAAAAGTGGCGATCGTCACCTTTCGTACCATGGTTTGTGCCATTACAGGAGCAGTGAAGGATCCTGGGAGGTAGTTCAGACAGATTCTGGAGTCCATGGGGAGCTTTAGTGACAGACCTCCTCGGGGAACAGTGTAATTTTCTCTTTTTAGACAAGAAACCACAGCAAACACACCCAACGAGTACACCTTCACCTCTGCAAAGGAGCCCTGGCAAAGACACGGAACAAAATGATCATTCATCAGGATGTTCAGTTGGGCCTCCAGAAGATCCAACTGTAGCACAATTTATTTTTTCTCTCGTTGTATTTTATTACTTGTAATGCAGCTAAAACAGGACTTAAAAGAAAGCCTCACCCGCTGCCCCCCGTACACGCCCTCTGTCGTCACAGGAGTGATGTAGTTCACCCTCCTCCCCTCATCGACCATCTTCACAGCTACGTCCCTGTAGCCGCCGCGATAGCGAGCAAAGAAAGGCACGGCCAGAGATACGGGGAAGTGAAAGGTGGATCCTTCCTGAACTCGGAGCCTCATCACTCTGCTGATCAGCTCCTCTGAGCCGGTCACCATCAGACAGCTCAGGTTGTCGACCACCTCGCACTTCAGGACTTTAGCCGCGTCCTCATGTGCTCTGATAAAACACATGTCAAAATGGCCGTCCTCCAGCTCACCAGTGAGCCTAAACAAAACGAAGAAGCACCGAAATATTATCTTGGAGCTTGTGGCAGAAACGTGCATGCACAATGCTGGAGCGTGCACTTTTTCCTATCAGCATGTCACAGATTTGCCTCCCTCCTCTCTCCTGATTTGTTTGGCTTTTGAACAAATGTCTGCACTGACCTGACGATGAACTGTACTGTATGTGCGGGGCAGCGGGTCAAAATGCTCGCAGAGTGTGATAAAGCACTGCAGAGAGTTTGCTTCTGTATCAGTGAGCAGGAGAAACGGAGGGGAAGGAATCAAATCATGTCCATGCCTCATTGGAGCATCGAGGATGCAGATTTCTTGGGGGGGTATTTATGTGGTTAGCAAGTCCAAACAGACGGAATAAGCTAATACAAATGGTGTTATAAACTGTATTTCATGTGTTAACCGGGACAAAAGGTGATCATGTCGTCAGCTTACCCCACCGTGATCCATGACACGCTCTTGTCTTGTATCCTCTCTTTGTCCTTTTGTGTGTCTTCTTGTACGTCCGCCTGACTCACTTGACCATTGACTTGTAATTCTTTCTCATTGTTGCAGGTAGAAGTGCTGAATACAGCGTCTGGCCTTGTGTGTCCTTCGTCACCTCCGTCCTCCACAGAATCACACTGACATCGCTCAGAGGAGCTCATGTTATTGTTGATGTCTTCATGTGGAACTGAAGTGTGTATGGATTCTTCAGGTGCGGCGTTCACTGCTGCACCTGCTTCTGCAGATACCTGGAGGAAAGCTACATCCAGCTTGGTGATGATTGCGTTTAGTTTGTCTATAATACTCTCAATGTCCTCTACAACACTCGCAAAAGTGTCACAGAAAGAGTCAGAGCACTGCCTCACTTTACATTTTGTTGAATCTGAAACACAAAATACATCATTTTACAACAATGATTATACAACAACACACTACTTTTAGGACACATCATAGTGCATATGTAAATTCCTTTGACTTTTATGAGGTTACTCTGACACAAAGACTCCTTTTATAGCCTCTCAGAGAGTCTGAGTGTCATGTTTATCACCCACCTGGTGCAGATAGCTGCTGCTGATCGCTGCCCCCCGGTGGAGACTTGTTGAAAATGGATGCACATTTTCTGACGGCTTCTCTCCAAGCTGTCAGTCTGTCTGAGTAAAAAACACTCATCTCCCTCAGCACTCCAAAAACTTTCTGCTTGCACTCCCCCTCTTCATCGACACTCCTTCCTCCCCTTTCATCTTCATCCTCTGCTGGACTGAGCGTGCCTTCCACTCTTCCTCTCCTCACACCCACTGTTCTGACACCTTCAAGCTGCTGAACGGTTTCTGTTAGCGTAATGAGGAGACCGTCCTCACTCATTGTGCCATGAGGACACTGTGCTTCATCCATCTGCACATTCTGATCCATGCTGAGCTGAAAAATGCAAAAACACAAAAATTCACCATCAGGCCTGTTTTCTGGCCTGCGTGTGACATTAAATCATTTAACAGCATGCATATTTGATTAAAAAACATTGCCTGTCCTTGTGTACCTCTGTTTAGATTCTTAGCTGAAGCCCCCCTGGTTCACTGTGTCCTTGGCATTAGGTGTGTGTATAACTGCTATCCCAGTTTACAGGAGCCAATGCTGTATTTATATAGCTGCCAGCAGTAAAACGCGTTGCCAAGGCGACCCCTGGAGGCGTGGCAGGGAGGCACAAAAGAAAAGGAAGACAGAGTGCTGTCCTCCAGACATCCCACCCCTCTCTGTTATTCTTCTGTCACTCATTTTACAGCCTGTTCATTCAGACAGTTTTAAAAAAAGAGTCAACTTTACACACCCCTGAGTCAAAAATAGAGCCAGTGACGTATTTGTTTTACACTCAATACCAGAAATGTTTTGAAGGCATGTGCAGTGTTATTTTTGTGGGTTTTCCTGTCTGGTCTATGTTTTATTGTATTTGCAGTGAAAGAAAAATCAAATCATTAGAAATGTGAAATGTGTCACATGGGCCAAAAAGGCCTCATGAGAAGACAAGATGCAGGAAAGAGATGAGTGCTGCTGCTCTTTGTCTCCATCTTGTGGCTGCCTTTGCACACAATATGCACAATCAGAGAGAAGAACAGTGTATTATGTGTTTTACTATGTATTTCTGATCAATTCATCGACCAATTTTATATGCTGTACTAGCCGAGCCAAATAGTTAGTTTAATACTATTTTGATGTAAAATTTCAACCTTCTGGCTTCCGGAAACAATTTTTAAATAGAATGTTGTAGAATGCTCAGATGTTTAAAAGACCAGTGGGCTAAACCTAGATCTGTGTCCATAGCTAATGCTAAGCCTGATAGTGCTAGAACTGAGGCTAAAGCTAAAGCTAAGGCTTCTACCAATTCACCGTGCAAATTCAGATAGAGAGCACCAATCCAATCTGTTTTTTGGGAGAAAGCCACTGACTGTAAAAATAGCTATTTTGAAGCTCGGTGGGAGGCTCCCTGTTCAGTTGTTATCAAAATAGTTTTTTGACATGTCTTTGATCATTATTTTTTATCTTTCCCCAAAAGTGGCTAAATCCTTCTAACCCTTCTAAATTTGTTTTATTTATCAGAATTTTCTGTCGCTTTTGAAATTATTATGATATAAGTGAAACAAGGCGTGCAGGCCGCTGCATTCCTGCTGTGTTGAATGTGTGTCCCGGGGCCTCGCCTTCATGCCGGGACATGCAGGTGTTCTCAGGAAACACATCACTATCATTGTTGCGTTGCCTCGCTGTGACTTTCGGGATCAACGCAGAGCGTGACAGTTTGATACAGCGGTTGAACGTCGCCATTTTAATTAACGAACTCATTAACGTTCAAAGAGGCGCGAGGCTGCATTTGTAGTTTTTCTCTGCAGTGCACGCGCAGGTTCGGGTTGCAGCGCTCTGAAACAGGGCGTGGAGTCCTGTGTGTGTGTGTGTGTGTGTGTGTGTGTGTGTGTGTGTGTGTGTGTGTGTGTGTGCGCTGCACAGATACACACTCCGCGGTGTTGGTATGATGGGAAGCAGTCAGAGAGGTGTGCGGATATCACCTGAGGTTGCAGGTAAGTTTTTAAATGTGTTTAGAAGTTAACTAAAACACCGGCTTTTTTAGTTAGTTAGTTTTAAGTTGTCTTAAATGGAAGCTTTTTGTATGTTGAAATGCAAACTATTCACGTAGCGGCAGTTTAAGGAGATTATATGAAGTTTATTCATAAACTGGCTCATATTTATCGACGCATGTTACGTGAACTAACGTTTTAGGTGTCAACACACAAAGCCGAGCGCACGTGCCAACTTGTGCCACACACACACGTTGAGGAAGTTAAACAACTGACTTTGTTCAACATAATATAACAACGTACCCGGAATCTTTAACATACATCTCTCTGTGTGTGTGTGTGTGTGTGTGTGTGTGTGTGTGTGTGTGTGTGTGTGTGTGTGTGTGTGTGTGTGTGCATTGTCAGTTGTGTTAAATCAAACCAGGAAGGGAAACGCAATATTTGGACTTTGGCTGAGGATGGTTTGTTTGTGTGTGTGTGTGTGTGTGTGCGTGCATGGGCGTGCATACTGTGACTCACTGTTGTAGAAGGTAGTCACACACACACCCTCCCACTCATACTCCCCCACCAACACCTCGACTGCTTTCATTTTTACAGGGAAGCAGTGTATTCCTATAGTACACATAATTTTTTGTGTGTCTGTCTACACATCTTTATTTGTGATTGTGAGCCATGTGCCAGCCTTTTTGTTGCTCTCTGTTATTGATCTGCTCAGCAGGCCAGTAGCTGTGGATCAGCCTTTAAAAAAAAAAAAAAAAAAGTTTGCTGAAAGTGTGTGTCCTGTGCATTTTTAAAATGTGGTAAAATGCAGTTGCAGAACTGGTCAAATGTGTGTGCCAATGGGTGTTAATACCAATCTTCTGAACTATATAAATTAGAAAATGAAAAACTAATAAGCCTGTTTCTGTTCATGTAAACTCTACACGTTATTTATTACACTCGTGTTTACCTGAAAGCAGAAGTACCGTTTCAGGTCCTCTGTGTCAGAAGAGAAGTGGACATGACGAGAGGCTGATGATGTATTTTCCTGTGAGTTTCGTGCGTGTGTGTGAGAAAGAGACAGACGTTGAGAAAGCAGCTCTGCCACATTGTGCTTGAGGAGATGCTTGTGTGTGAGCATCAGGAAGTTGTAGTCGGGTCATAATCTGCTGTCAGGCTGGGATTTGTTTCTCTGGTAAGTGCTGCTTTAAAAAAAAAAAAAGGAAAAGAAAGAAAAGCTGCCCTTTGTGTTGAAATGTTGAAATCTTAACGTATATCTTCTAACAAAACCTGAGGATAAAAGCCCAGCTGTAACGATTGTGTGATTTCCTCACATCTGTTGCTGTTTCCTCCAGAAGTGTCGCAAATTTAGATGTAGTTATTTTGACTGAAATGTTATTGCTGCATATATCTTGAGTGTGCATGTTGCAGGCACTTATCCTGCACATGCAAACTCAAGATATATGCAGCAATAACCACCCTCACAAGTTTCCACGTTAGCAATGAGACATTTGTTTAGTTTAAAACAATGACTTGTTTTCACACCTTAGTTTTTATACCAGATAAAGGCAATCCTAGACTTTGTGCGTGTGAATATTTTTATCCATCACAGAAGCGTTACTTCCTGATCATCTCCTAATTATGCACTAATTGTGCAGCTGCTACATAAGCAGCGGAGGTGTTAGTGCTTTGAACAACACTACCCTCTCTGCTATTTGTGTAAAAGCTGATTCATGTTGGGCAGGGCAAACGGTAAGAAAATAGATTGACCACATTTTTACATTACCACACATGACCTCCCTCCTGCTGTATTCTTAGCTAACTTTCTTTTAAATTTTTTTCTTTTAAAATTCGTTAAATCGTGCTCTTAAAATGGATTAGTTAACTTTTGACTTGTTGAAAATATCTTTATCACTTTTTAAATCTCTTTTTTTACAGTGTAACTGTGGTGGACTGCATCAACTTGTAAACATCCTCCTAATGTGGCGCATCTGGGATTAGAGAGTACCATGTTGGAGCCTCCAGAGTCCAGCCAGGAGATTGTGGAGTGGCTGTCCACCCTCCGCCTGTCCCAGTATATCTCATGTTTCCAGCAGGGAGGTTATCACACTCTGAAAGACTGTAAGAACCTCACAGACAAGTCTCTTCTGGAGCTTAAAGTTTTTCCAACAGGCCACCGTAGACGCATCCTCCGAAGTTTGGAAGCATTTGGTGTGAAGCAGCAGTGCGGAGAAGAGGATGACAATGAAAAGGAAGAAAGAGAGAACAGGAGGGAGCGTGGGAAGCCGGAGCTATACCCAAGACGTGTCTTCATGAAGGACAAAAAGAGGACATCATGTCAGCCTCACCAATCAAAGGAGAGCAGGGAGTATGATTTGGAGGAAAGTCAGACTTTGTCTACAGGAGCAGGACTGGCATCAGAGGCTGAGAACTTTTCAGAGATCAGATGCCCTGTCCCGCCTCAGCCAGCCCCGCGTGACCCCCAGAACATCCGGAGGTCTGGGGCTGCGCATATACCTGCCTCTATGCGCTCCGTGATCAGCAGCAGCAGCAGTGAGTCCATCTCCACCTCTGAAATCCCCTCAGACTGGGAGGTCTCGTCTGAGGACCGCTCACTTTCCAGCACTGACTCTTTCCCTTGTCCTGCTGATGTCCCTGTGCCTACTGAAGATCAGGGTGATTTTCACTGTGCAATGGTTGAAAACTCAATTTATGAAGCACAACCCAGTTTTAAGTATCCTGTAGGTCCACGGCAGACTCGCTCCTACAAACTGAGGCACCGACCTGTTCCTGAAATCCCAAACCTGACCACTGTGCCACTCCCAGACAGGTACTGATCAATTTAATCAATATTCAATCCGTGATTGAAGTAGTTTAAAGGAAAATATATCTGTTTCTGAAGTCATACACTTTAAAACTTATTAAACAAAAATGGTCTATGGCAACTTTGCACCACACAACAGTGATACAGCTATGTACTCATTTGAGTGATCAGAGTGAGACAGATGAAAGTGAGATTTTTGCATCAAATAAACAAGACTTAACATGTTGATTTTGCAACCTATGCATGTAGTCAGGTAAGTGGCTTCACTCCGTTGTTCTTGCTTGTGGCTTAGCTAAAATGACTGTGTATGTACCATGAAGCTGTGTAAATGATGTCAGTCATCTGATGTAATTCTAGGAAAAGAAAGTGGATCTAGCGTAACTTGAAATGCTTTTTTTAAATCAGTCTGTGGTCTTAGCTAACCCGCTATCTTTCAGTAAGAAGAAGTAAACTCCCACAAATATAGAACTGTTCCTTTAAACAGAAAAAAGTTTTGTTTTTTAGAAATAAAACAATTAACAAAGTGAAAAGCATTCTGAGAAATACATTTT
>JAVQJX010159422.1:0-10565 GCA_036025115.1 Ambassis agassizii
CCCCCCCCCCCCCCCCCCCCCCCCCCCCCCCCCCCCCCCCCCCCCCCCCCCCCCCCCCCCCCCCCCCCCCCCGCGTTTAAATTCTGTGACATCTGTTCATTACAACTAGAGTGTGTTTATTTTTATACAGCCAGCCACAAGCAGAGAGCTCGACTGGCACCGCTGGTTAATGTACCAGCCTGCTAAGACGGCAAAGCAAATGAAATATTAACCGGCAGACAGGAAAAAAAAAAAGAGGAGACGAGTGAGGACAAAGGAAAAGAAAGGGAAAAAAATGATAAGATAATATGTGACAAAAATGCAGACACACAGTGTCTCCACGCACGCACATAAAGTCCCCATTCTGATCTAATTAAGGAGAGACACACAATCAACAACTCAGTGGAAGGGCCTAGAAAACTGCGTGTATGTGCTGCAGGGAAGGAAGGGGGAGCATAAAAATGGTTCAGGACAGGTGATGCTTTATGGAAACAGGTTGTCTGAACGCATGAATTATCTGTTCAAGATGCAGACGACACTGCAAAGATCACTCAAGGTTTGACAGAAAAGACATTCAAAGAACACCTCAGTGTGAAGGACAAAAGTTCAGAGGGACTGAAATAGGATGCTCAGATGCTCTTGAGAATATTTTAGCACATCATTTTTGATTTACTTTTGAATTTGTACCCTTCATTGTGATCCTTGTCTGTCTGCAGCGACAGGAAATGTTTGGACATACAGCAGCACAGCTAGCTGCGCAGCTAAGGTCACTCTGCACCACACACAACCCAAACCAAAACCATCCAACTCAACCTATATGCATCTCTGCACTGCCGCCCCTCCTCCTGCTAACCCCACCACTGCCCGGCCCCACTCTCATGCTCCCATGGGACGGTCTGCTCTGGAATGCCACTCATGGGGAAGAATCTCGCTGCAGGCGCTCAATATGTCACATGTGTGTGTCTCTGAGATTGAGAGAGAGAGAGAGAGAGAGAGAGAGAGAGAGGGAGGGAGAGAGAGGGAGAGGTGTGACAGGTATGTGCTTTTACTAGGTAGTGACATGTTGTCTGTGTCGATGCCTGAGTGTGTGTGTTACTCAGATTAAAGGTTTAAAGGGTCCAGATTAACAGGCTCAGGACACAGTGCCTCGCTCTGAGCTGAAGGGAATTAGGATGGCATTAACGTCTCCTCTGTACCAGCACATTAGCCATTCATTACTGTGTGGTTGCACAATCAGCACCAGGCTGCCCCTCATTCCCCTCTGTGTTATTGCTTTCATGACAATGTCGGGATGCTTTGTTATTCATAGGCCATTAGCAGAGGTATAATTTAACCATCACTAATCATCTGGCAGTTGTCATTTGTTCTTTGTTTCAAACCCTTTCTAGTTATTTCAAATGAAAACTGTTGCTTTGCGGCAATAGTTTTGATTCTGCTGCACAATCAAACTCTCCTGTAAAATGTGAACATCAGATGATCATTTAAATACGTGCTTGTGAGCCTCAGCTGGCCTCTACACTACACTAAACATGTCAGAAATCTTTAAGATCGCTCCGTTGCAACAAGTATGTGTCCATGCATTCTAATGGAAGATATTAAGGGTAGATTAGGATCTGGTGGATAGCGAATAAACAAGAGAGCAGAAAAATCTGTGTATATAACAGGGTACATGATTGATGTAAGTCAGCATTGCCAATTAAAAATACAATCATTCAAAGAAAAGCTGAATAGCTCCCCTGAGGTATTGGGTGTCAAAAAGTGTTTAACTCTAAGAGAGCCCCTATTGGCAGGGGCCTGTAATTACAATTATTGCAAAAAGGGTATTTATTTAATCATTTGCCTTAAATGGATGTTGCTTAAATGTCTCTTTACCATGTCTCAAGAAAGAATCTAAGATTTCTTTAAATGGCCACAAAATCTATTGATATTTTCTCCCTACTCAGGCATACGGACAAACAAATCCAATTGTCAGCCCTGTTTGTGAATCGGACTTGAGTCACTTCAGGATCTCCTAAATCACAGCGTCAATATGAGAAATACATTTAAAATCCAGGTAGGTTATAATGTGAATGACTAAAATATGTCACATTTTGGTCAATAAAATCAAAGCATTCAGCCTCTATCCAGCATCCCCGATTCAAACACACATTTATATAGACAGGGGCCTGTCTAGTATAGAAATCATCCAACTACCCACCTGTATGGCTGCTGCTGAGCAGGACCTCCAGGTCAGTGGCCAAGAGAGGGGACATAATAGGTGGTGTACCAGGAAGTGGAAACTGCTCTCCAATGTCAGCTCCCTGGACAATAACCTGGACTTCAGTGGAGCGTTGCTCAGCTTTGCCACTCCAATGCAGCTCCAAACTGAAGACAGGCACAGATAAGAATGGTGAACATTTTTATCAAATAGTATTTGCCTTATATATAATATTTATTTTTCATTTATAGGTGCCTTTCAAATGCAACATTAAATGCTAAGTACTAAAGCTACATTGTTTTCAGCCGACACAAGCAGCTCCAAACTCTACAGAGAGAAAACAAATAAAAGAGACAGATATCTCCCAATCAGGCTAAAACATCAGGTGATCAAAACTAATGGCCAAATTTAGTATTTAACATCTTCATCAGAGTTTGCTAATAAGATAAGATAAGAGCAGTATTGAGGATGGCATTTTTTTGTGTAGTTAATAAACAGTAACCAGCAATAGTTGTCACAAGAAGGTAGAGAAGAAGGTGTGTATTGGAAATGCATCAGTTTGTTTTATAGCTAATTATACCAAGATATCACAATAAGTTTGGCCTGGCTAAACCAATGTTTAAAAAGTTTTAGAGATGGCACACATCACACACCTAATTCAACAAGGCGCAGAGCAACTCTCAACTGCAAACTTCTCCATGTTTTGTCTGTGCCTCAGTGTGCCAAGAAAGATGTGAAGACATGGATTGACACACCATCTCTCCTCCAAAGCCTTCCTCCTCAGCATCGCCAGATTAAGGGATTAGCAGGCAAGGCAAGCACTAAAGCTGGCTAATTCTCACCCAAGCACAGAGCACTAAGGCTACCCAGAGCCCTGCCGAGCCCCTCTCTCCTCAGAGCAGCTGTGCACGGTGGAGGGAGGGACGGGGCCGCTTCCCTCTGAGGTTCCTGAGGAAAAGAGAAGGAAATCAAAGCATCACTCATGTGGCTTTCTCACTGAGGCACTGATGACTTTCTGTTAATTAGTCCAGCTCACACACAGCTAAACTTTTGTGCATTCTTTGTAAACAATCAGTATAGAGTACAGTACAATCCTGAAGTTAAATTGACGTGACCTGTGTCAGGATCCAATCAGTGTGGAAGGCTCCAACAATGCCACCTGTGAACACTACAGAGGCTTTTTTTAAATTAAGATTAAAGAAGAACTGTAGCTACTATTTTATATTATCATAAAGGGAAACATTTTTTCAAATGCATCAATTGTTGAGCCACAGAATACAACAAAAATATTTAGAGATTTCTGGACACAATTGGAGGATTGGTTGTAAAGATTCTTGGCTTCCATTTGATGAGATTCAAGCCACCCATCAACACCACCACTCCAGTTGGATGAAGGTTGCTGAATGTTGGCTGGACACAAAGGTAGACAATAAGGCACCAGAACAAGATTTCCCAACAGTGCACAAACACACACCCATTCATCTTAAGTTTGGGTGAGCTTCAGAGACAGAAAGGCAAGCATTCGTCTCAGGTTGAGTACAATAAACAAGGTGATGAAAGTGAGAGAGACAGAGACATAAAGAAAGAGGAAGAGAGAGCCCGCGGTTTGGGCGCGTGCTCTCCAGCGGGCAGAGGACAATGCAGAGCTGGCACAGTCGCTGTCTCATGCCAGAGGGAATAGAGTGCCACATGGTGCCCCTTATGAGCAGGGCCAGCCTGGAGGAGGATGTGTCTGTGTGTCTGCTTTTTGTGAATGTGACCATCCACACACACACGACATCAACAAGAGAAAATGTGTCTTCAAGTTTTAGGTATAATATATGGAAATTCATGTGTGTGTTAAAATGTAAAACTGATGGTGTGTGTATGTGTACAGCAAGGTGGGGCACAGGGTGTGTGTGTATGTGAGGGTGGATGGGTTGTGTGTATGGTGGTGGTGGTGGGGGGAGTCCCAGTTCCCTTTTGCATCTTAAATTCCTCAACATCTGTTCAACCCTTCTCTGCGGTAGCTGCAGCGGGTTGTGATTTCTGCGTGTTTGTGCGCACACAGTATTGTGTGTGTTGCGTGTTTGTGTCTCTCTGCATATGTGCATGCTCTGCTGAAGGTGCTGGTTGTTACCCACACCTTAATTAGCAGGAGACGGAGACTCATTTTCAACAATACTTGCAGGTAATGTAAGGCGTTCGCGGTGAATACAAAAAGAGACCCATTCACCTCCAAAATGTGGCGATGTCTCCTCTGAACCCAAGACTATGACCCAAATTACACCTCAAGTTCAATAGCTTTGATCAAAGAATGTAGCAGGTTGGCATGTTGGTGTATAACAATAAAATGTTACCTTAATTAAAACACAACATCAGAAAAAAAAAAGCTGAAATAGGACAACATATGAACCAAGTAGGTCAACCTGAGTGACCCAGGAGTGTGTCCTATAGCGGTATCACAGTTTTCTAGCACAGATTTGAAGTGAGATGTGGGTTAGCATTAGCATGCCATGTGCACATATGAATGCGAAATTACAAAGATTTCTGGAATGAAATATTTAGGTGCTGTGTGCCATCTCCTGAGCGAGAGCGACATGAGTTTCAAAGCGTAAACACAAACAGCTCTGAGGCCACCAGGCAGCAGTGGAAAGTATGTTTTCTCCACACATTTGTGGTGCATATGTGTTGTTTACCATAGATTCTTTATTATACATGTTGAGCAGAAAAACTGACACAAAATTGGGATCTTTAAAATATGCATTATCTTACACTGTATCATAAATGAGAAGTTGTATTCTATTCTCTTAAATGTAATCTAAAACACAGGATGCACAAACTCATTGCAACCTCTCTGACAGACACTATCCGTTCGTACCCCTCAGTAACCCGGTGCCAGTCTTATGCCACCTTGATGCCAAGCCTGCCAAACTTATGTCACATCAGAGCAGACCCTGTGTCAACTCCTCACAGTACATATGCCAACCCGATGCCCTCCACATGCCAACCTCATGCTACATCGGCAACAATCCTCAGACAACAATATGCCAAACGGAGGGACCTCTGTTTGGCTCACAGAGCACAAAATACCCCCCCACCCCCACCCCCACTCCACACACTCACCCACCCGCTCAGTGGCGGGCACACCGGGCGACACTGTATGGAAGTGGAAAAGGTCAAAAGTCGCCATAGTGAATTAGGGTTCAAAGACAAATCTGTCGTTTTGGTTCTTCTTCAGTGGATGCAATTAGCACTGAAATCCTGCTCCCAAGCCCTGCTTAAGCTCTAATCTCAGAGTCTGTGGGTTCCCTCCAGTCAGCCTGTCTACCAGCCTGTCTCCCACCAAAGCCCCTCACCTCTGTCTGTCTCTCTCTCTCTCTCCTGATGCCTGCTGGCACTTTGGGAGTAGTGCCCCTCCAATCTCTGTACCACCCCCCCACCCCAAACCCAGCTTCTACTCAACCACACACACATGCGCACACACACAATCCCCCCCCCCCCTCCTCTGGATGCCAGCCGACGGCCCTCACAGTGTGGCACGCCATCTGCTGCCGCCCGCCCCGGCAACCCATCCACCCCTCCTCTCCTCACTAACTCCCCTCCCACACCAACCCCACCACCCCACCCCTTACCCCTGCAGACAGCAGCTACCCACAATCCCCCTCTGCCTCAGCCGCATGGCGCACAGAACAGGAGGCTTTCGCACAGATCACTTCACCCCCCGATGCCCCCGCCATAAAGGAAGAAGCTAGGGAAAGTGTGTGTTAAAGTGTGTGCTTATGTGTGTGTAGTGGAGTATGATGGAGGGACCTTGCAGAGCTTCTTATTCTAAATGTAAATAAAAACACATTCTGTTCATGCATGCATACACACGCACAACAAAACACATGAAAGTAGAATATGTTTTGGGTTTTTTTTTTTTTTTGCTGAACAAGCATGCGGAAGTTACAGAGAGCCAAACACACTTTAGTTTTGAAGTTTACTTTTTTTTGGTTGATGTGAGCTACATACTCAAGCAGCGCTGCAACTTGGTTCAGCATTTAAAGGGTCAGTCTGTACTGTTTGGACAATTACAGATCATTTTAACAAAATATGTCATTATAAAGAAACAAATTGAATAAGAATCTGCATTTATTCTTGAATTTTGGTGTGATTTGTTTAGATTCAGATCATACGATGCATATTGAACATGTGAATTCTATTAAGAATTCTATACATAACTGACACAAGGTTACATCTCCGTGCGGATACACATGCTGCTGTTGTTCGGGATCTTACGGCGTCTTTGTGGCAAGCTCTCTGATCACTGTTTAGCTTTGAAAAAGACAGATAAATAAGATGAGAGGCATCAAACTATAGGAGGGAGAGAGTGTGTGCAGTGCTCCATCCATCTTGTGTGAGTATGGAGCCTCATTCCTGGCACTCTATCCATCAATGAGCGCAACATTAACTCTTTGGATCAGAACCAACATCCCCAGATCTCTCTCCATCTCCCTTCCCCTCCCCTCACTCTGCTAAATACACACACCAACATACTCATACGGCATTAGTATTCTACTGCCATCCATGAAAAACCTTAACATCCACCTCTCTACCTTCCTCTCACCAAGATCTTGTTGTTTCATGTATCCATCCCAAAATCTCCCACTCTGCTGATAATCGAGGATATTTTTAAAATTTTGTTTCACATCTCTCTCTCCATCTCCACACACTACCTAAACGTCTAACCTCCTCTGCACCTCTGATGTTTCTCTCGTCTCGATTCACCTCCTCTTTTCTCCTCTCCAGATCTCCTCTCTGCTGTGCTGCCTGATCCGCTCCTCTCTTTGTCTCTCTCCCAGTTGGTGTTAATAATTTAACTACTGAGCTGCTGCAGAGCTGGCTCTCGTCCAGGCCTCAGATTGGCACTGTCTGTCTATTTATGACACTGTGTGGCGGCGCACATGTGTGGGATGTGCAAGAGTGAGAGGAGGACTGTGTGTGTATGTGGGTGAAGACGTGCATGGGTTTCTCCATTAGACTTCAGCCAGAAGAAAATTAGCCTCCAAAGTCACAAGACTGTCACCTAAGTGGAAGTTAGAAAGAGATACGTGCATTAAAAAAAATCGGATTATTCCTCCACTGTTGGACTGAATTGTTTAACTTACTATTTACAAGAAGCTGTGGGACTATAACACTATAATTGTTTTTGTATTTATAGCTGAATGTCTAATGGACTGTATGATTAGTGTAATGTAACAAAAGTGTTGTGTAATTTTTTTTTCTTTTAAGGCTAATATAGTGACGTGCCTGTTTAAAATTTAAATGTTTTTCCCCTTATTTTATGTAATTGTCTTCGTTAAAATGATGTTAAAGTTCAATTACACCTCTCAACGTGACATTTAAAGTGGAATTTTTTTCCAAAACTTTTCAAGTAAAGTGATAGCAAGAGTGCAAAGTATGTCTATGGAAAAAATTGGAAAAAATTGGAAAAAATCAGAGAAGATCCAAAACTACATTCTATGTAGAAAAGAGGAATGTTTAGAAAGGTTTCAATCGTGTCTAACGGTTAGCAAACAGAATTAAGAAAGAGAAAAGTTAAGATAACAAAACTTTCATCATGTACAAAGAAAATCAGGTCAACTATACACTATACTTCATTCAAAACTTATAATAATGAAGTTAATTAAATCTCCCAAATCTGTTCACGGCATTACCTGAAAACATTCTACACTCTCAACATTCAGCTGATCTGGGAAAAAAGGTGACATTTCCGAAGCAAGTGTGTGACACGGTGTGAATCTCGATGCCACCTCCTACACCTCTCACCCTCCTACAATCCGGCCCACGAGAGAGCTCTGCATGGGTTTAAAAGAAAAGAAAAGAAAAATCAGAGTAAGCAAGCTCACAACATTCTGCTATCATCAATCATCCTTACAATCAGCAGGCAGCACTAACATCATGTGCAGCATTAAAAACTAATGTTTCCTCTGGACTTTTTGTTTGGAAAATAATGAGAATTGTACACTCTTATGTATAAATGTGATGTAATTAATTTATAGTTTCACAAACATGATTGCTCTTTTCATTTGTTACCATTAAATTCACATTTTCTATGTAAGGCCTTTACTGGTTTTCATAGTAAACAGACATATGCAGGGCCGCCCACTGCTCTACCTTATCTAAATTTGATATCTCATAAGGGCCTTTCACACTTTTCTGAAAACATAAACACACCACAAGCGGCTGCTTGCACACAGAACCTGCACTGTCATTAATTTCGGAGGGAGGTCAGTGTACCAGACGGTGTTTGTGTGTCTATGTGGAAGCATGAGTGCAAGCATGGCAGTAGACATTCACATGTATGTGAGCATGCATGTGAAATGGGTGGTGGTGGGGGGATGGAAACAGGCATGCACACACACACCGGTGTTGACAGGTGGCTGTGGTAAAGAGGTGGTCCCTGAGCTGGGGTCTGCCTGTCTCTGGCTGAGAGAGAGAGGAATAAAAAGCTCCCAGCAGCTGTCGCCCTAATTCCTCTAACACGGTGCTTGTGCTCTGATTAGAAAACAGATCTGGCCTCTAATTTACTCCTGACACCAACTAATGCTCTATATCTCAATCGCTCCGTCCCCTGCTCGCCACTGGCCTGCCTGGCTGGACACACACACCTAGTGGCTCAGAGGGGCAGGTATGTTAGCACACACAGGTACACAAAGCGTGCAGCAGCTGAGCGTGACGAGAGAGCCTCATTGACACATCGCACTCAGCAACACTGCAGTTCAAATCCAGTGAGAGTTCCCTCAGTCAGAAAGCAGGTCTGAAGAGTCAAGTGTGGTGCTTTGTGTGCACATATCAAAATTAGAAACACACAAAAACTACCTCTTAATGTAAAGCAACCTCATTTAAAGGTTGCATACGTCCACAGGTTGAGAGCAGCTCATCCATAACAGATTGTCTCTTTTCAAATGGCTTTAAAAGCCTGAAGATGACAAATTATTCAGTGTTTTGCTTCCAGCTTGACTCTGTGTTTTTAATTACAACTATACTACAAAAATCTGGCGTCAAACCAGTACAACAGGAGCCAAAAAAAGGCGAGGATGTCAAATTTATGCATGTGTGGATGTCAAACTATGTGGATCATGTCCAATTTATTCCAAGAGAAGAAGAAAAAAAAACAAAGCACCACTGCAGGTGAGCAGCCAAATTCTTTACCCATCGGCAGGTTGGGATGCTCTGAGGAACGGCTTACATGATGCATTTAAGGTGCCACAAAACAAATCAAATTATAAACAAAGACCATAAAAAAGGCCCTTTTTCATTGGATAATTTGAAGGTTGAAGAAACATTTTAAGGGTTAAAAGACAAAGATGAGATGATGAAAAGGAGGAAAAGTTTCAGCTGAATTTTAAAGAGTGACACAAAGTGAGAAAGACACACCACAACTTATAAAAGTGTGACTGAATGTAAAGTGATGATGTTCAATGCTGCCAGTTTTTTTTTGTTTTTTTTTGTGCCAGCAGAGGAGGACAGGCCGGTCGGGTGTCTGGGTGCCGTGACAGGGTTGGCCCAGCAGGGGGCAGAGGTGTGATGCAGGGAGTGGGAGGTGACAGCTCAGTGTCACACTGCACACAGGGTGTCACCTCGCCAGGCTGGGAGAGAGAGAGAGAGAGAGAGAGAGAGAGAGAGAGAGAGAGAGACATGGACAAGGAGACAAAAAGGTGAGACATCTATCTCCATGTCTTAAGGATGAGGACAGTTTTCTGTGTACGTCTGCTGAATCTATTATGATGAGATGATGTAAGAGATAAGACAACAGGCATCATCTTCTTGCATCAAATGAAAAAAAAATGTGCATGAGTGTGTTGTTTGTATAGAGGATAGTTTTTTTTGTGTGTGTGTATGTGTGTAAACTCCTTTTTTATTTCCTCTTTCTTCTCTCTCCGTCCCCTATATCTGTCTCTAGGGACTCACTTGGCATCTCTCCCTACTTTTAATTCTTGCTCCACAAACTGCTGCTGTCTGAGCACAAGCTGGCAGCACACACACGTGCACGCACGCACACACACACACACACACACACACACCCCCCCCCCAACCACCATCACCACCACCCTCTATAACTGGCAACGAAAGACACCCACGCAGCCTGTTCAAATGCATGTTCTCTCTTTCACGTCACTGTCATCTGAAATATTGGAAAGGAGCTTGCAAACACATACAAGGGGCATTAATGACACAGTACAAGAAGAATCCAAAGAGATAAACACAAACACACAGTGATGAAAGCCTGAGATGCTCACAGCCTCCCAGGAAATACACACACACACACACACACACACACACACACACACACACACACACACACACACACACACACACACACACACACACACACACACACACACACACACACACACACACACAC
>JAVQJX010159503.1:0-14892 GCA_036025115.1 Ambassis agassizii
CCGCCCCCCCCCCCCCCCCCCCCCCCCCCCCCCCCCCCCCCCCCCCCCCCCCCCCCCCCCCCCCCCCCCCCCCCGGCGGCCCTCTTGCCTTTTAGGGCACTGATCTAAAAGCCTGCTGGTGTAATAATGTGCTTTGTTGGTGTTCATTCCTGGTTGCATTCCCTAAAGTCCTAACAGCTGCTTTCATTTACCAGGTGCTATAAAAATGAGGATTGGCCAAAGGTTTCATGAGTCAGAGGTTTCTGCTGCGTCTGACCTGAACATGTGGAAACTGGTGAAAGACGAAAGACTACAGCTTGTTGTCTAACTTACCATCTAAGCACTGGAACTGACAATTTACTTCACACTCTTTCAAAGGAAACTCATCCTCCCCTTTGACCTCCAGTATAAGCGACTCTTAAAATGTTTGTTGTAAAGGACACCTTCTTTTACTTTAGCGCCACAGCCTGCTATTAAGAGGTTGAGTGAAACTGATGAACTAGTGAAATATTCACAAAGAGGTTTACAAAACTTTATACTATATGAACTCTTTGAAGGGTTCACACGCTTCACTTCTGTGGTTCAGTACTGAGGCTTCATTCAGCCTGCCAGACTGCTGTCTCTGTGCTGTGTGACACCTATGGCTGGACTACAAACAAACCAGAGCAAGGTCAAGCCTCACCTTTTCACGCAAGGTATCCAGATGGAGCAAGTGCTAAAGAGTCCTTCACTTCAGTTTGTTTAAGTAAACAGGTGAATGTGAAGAAAAGAAATGGCAAATGGTCTTTAAAGTTGTTAGACAGCAGTAACACAGACAGGATAAACTCATTAACCTAAAACTATAGGACACAATCTAATATGTGGTGATTAAATATACAAACAAAACCTCTACAGGGCATCAGATCAAGTTCAACACTGCCCCCTGCTGTTAATCTTCTGCTAAAAACAAAACAAGCTCACATGTAAAACTCATATTCATCATTTAACTAAAGGGCAGCTGCCACATTAAAATGATTCACAGCCTTGTTGAATTGAACATCTGTCACTCTGTTGTACCACAATGACTTACACCGGAACTATGTATGCTGTATTAAGTGTCCTGTAATTTCCACGCCTGGTCCTGTTTGGTGCCAGTTTTGGGTACAAGTTTGTTTCTAGAGGCCTGTAATTGTGGCCGACAGGGCAGCTGAGTTTTTGTTAAATGGTGCTGTCACTGACATGTGATGTGGCTTTCCTTGAACCAGAGAGGTTAAAAAAAATGTCCCATTTTAAAAGCAAAACACCACACAGACCTCTGTGATGAGCAATCATTGACATTTAAGATGTCTGAACCTCTATATGTTTTCCATAAAGTCATTAACAATCTGCCACAAGTTACGTCTAACCATGAAAAAAGAGTAAAGTAGGAGAAGCATTAAAATGTGCTTTGATTTCCCTTAACAAATGAGTTTTCCAAGTTGTCAGAAAATCACCATGTATTCTGCTTCATTTGTTTTATTTCCAATAAGAATTAACAGAATTTTGTACTCGACTGCCTATTTAAACCATTGCATTTTTTTTTATCCTTCTTCCAAAGGCATGTGTTGACAAGAAACCACAGACAAGCGTCAGACTGTTATGCTGACAGAAGCAGTGAGAGGCTGTCTGACTGCAGGGTTAAAATATTAATCAAACGACTCAGTAGTCTGTGTAAGGCTTATTATCCTGACCGCTGAACCTGTACTTTTTATGATTTGTGCATGTTTGACCACAAAAGAATTATAAGTGATATCAAAGAGACTAAAATCCAGTGTTTAAGTTTGTTTAGTGAACATTCTGCTCGGCTGAGTCTTAACCTCCCTCTGATCCGTTTTGATGATCCATTTCACTGCACTTCAAGAGTGCATGTGTGTACATGTGCATGTGTGTGAGTGTAGATAATCATGTAGTATGTGTTCTAAAGGTGAGCCAGCTGCCTCTGTCTCTGTGGGCTCAGAGTGTGACTCTCACAGTTCTGTCGTTCCCATACACAGGGAGCTCAAATCACATCAGTAAGAGTGACAAAGCTGTTCCAGTCACCTCAAACTGGATATCTGAGAGTTGGTTAAAATGACCCCAAAGTTCTTTCACAGCACTGTTTTGACTAATCATATGACAGAGGCTGACAGAGCAGTAAGTCTTGTAACTCTTCATAAATCTCTGGCTCTCAGTTTTACTATCAGTAAAGTTATAAAGACTGCAGAAAAGTAGGGCAGCTACATGAACCTGAACATGTCTCCAGAATAACAGTTTATGATCTACACAGATGAACAGGAGGAACAAATACCTGTTGGACCTCGGGGGATTGCCCCCTTTGACCCTTTGCGTGTGCTCTATCTGCACTCCTACCTGTTAGGACTCGTTTCCACGTTTGACACAGGAGTTCTGAGCTCCTGGGACAACACATGGAACACATGAAGGAATCCAGAAATTACTTGTTGTGGTTTCCAGCCTGTCTCCCTGTTGGCTGCATACGTGAGATATGCTGCAGAGGTATGCACAGGGCCCGAGCGTAGGGAACGTCACCCACAGTCATTTACCCACAGGGCAAAAAGTGGCAGATACATGACAGACTGTCATGCTCGAGTTATACAGGGGGGATAAACACTGAGGCTTCTGATTATTGCTTAACATGTTCAAGTGTGATATTACACGATTCCACAGTTGTTCAATGTTGAAAGCAACAGCAGTCAAATACATACACCCCCCGGGTATGAGCAGTTCAGACGCAATCTGCTCTATTTGCATAGCGTAGCAAACAGCGCAGGTACCTTCCTGACCTTGGAACAAACTTTGCCCACATCTGCCTAGTGTGGCACAAAAAGTGGCCGCCCAACCACAACACAATAAGACATCCAAAGAGGTCTGTTTTCAGCTGCATGACTCCACCATTGAGCAGTGAAATGACAATGATTGAGATCAGTGTTCATCAGTTCAAATGACAAAACATGAACTGCAGCTTTTACACATCTGTACAAGATGTAAAGCAAGGTGAAGGTAAAAAAAAAAACACCACTAAAACATAAATTCTTTTTTCTTAATGATTATTTTACAACCTTGTAGATTTATTTGCACCCTCAGGCTGAGACCACTGATTAAGATCAATACACAGTATTAATGAAGCATGGCATTAATTTAGGCAGAGCACTGAAGCAGTTCTCATGCCTTGTCATAATGATATACTCATAGAGGTGTAAAATCTGACTTTTAAATACTCCGTTTGACTGATCATACAGCATTTATTTTGGGCAGATCTGTGGTTAGCACTGCCGCCTCACAGCAAGAAGGTTCAATTTTGGCTGGAGGCCTTTCTTTGTGGAGAAGAGTTGGACCAGAATATGAGTCCACCCGAGTGCAAATCAGATCTAGAGGTAATAAATACATGAATACTCAATTGACCTGCTGGTAATTCCAGATGTACCCTGTTCTGCTGGAGATAAAAGCCAGATGTTAGTGGGCTGTCAGTGGTTTTCTCACTCAGTGTGAAAACATGTTTCAAACATTCAAAGATAAAAATAAACTCAATGACATTAACTACAATCTGCCTTTGCATGTGAAAAGCGACTGCTCCTGTCTCATTACATTTCTTTCAGATTAGCATGGCTTTTCACACCTCAAGAAACATCAGCAAGACCGGCAGTGCAGAAAGTGAACTCTGCTGGGTGAGCGTTCCCCAAGGCCAAGTGGCTTCCATATGGAGAGAAATACACGCCA
Source organism: Ambassis agassizii (assembly GCA_036025115.1). Classification (NCBI taxonomy): domain Eukaryota; kingdom Metazoa; phylum Chordata; class Actinopteri; family Ambassidae; genus Ambassis; species Ambassis agassizii. The sequence continues at coordinate 3,712 of JAVQJX010159503.1, forward strand.
CTGGAAATAATGTCGTGTGTGTAGGAGGGGGGATGGGGACGGAGATAAGAAGTGAAGTGTTTGACCCAGCTGAATACACAAGCAGCTGATAAAAACAACAAAGGAAGCAGGGGCAAATATACAACTTTCATTGAGGTAATAGGTACCATAGATCAGGGGAACCGGGGCACTGCTGGCAGATGAAAGGATCGGTCCCTGCTGATTATTCCTCTAACTATATTTTGCAAACTCTTGTCACTTCTGATCTCTGCTAACTCAGTACCCGTGCCCTCAGCGTGACCAGAAGTGACCTTTCATCAGGAATGCTGTAAAGAGCCTGATGAGACAGGGTGGGGGCCCTGACTGAGCACAATTACGGCAGATTAGGGTGCAGTGCAGGATGCAATGGCAGGTAGGTGGGCAATGATGATGTACCCCTCCCTCTGGCTGCAACACACTCCCTCTCATTATAGGTGTCTTTCCTGTCTTCACAGAAATAAGACTGCACTCTCATGATTGAACCTAAAGAGGATGGACCTGTCTGAAGGAGACCCACCCTTATCTCTTTGTCAGCGTGGTAAAATGATGAACCAGTGACTGAATGACAAGACAAATGTCAAGGAGGTTCAAGAAATATTAATGAGCATTTTATTTCTGCTTTAATAGAGTAGTTGTGAAAACCAGTATTTTAAACCATTAATCAATGTTGAATATAGTCATTAAAATAGTCTTAAAAAGGAGCATTATCGCCTGAGTATGTACAGACAAAGAGGCAAAGACACTATGAGAAAAAACACAGTGTCTCTCAGCAGACCTTTTATCGGCTCTCCAACATTCCTAGAAGTCTCGCTATGCTGCCTGCTAACATTACTTAAAGAACAGGATTAAACCTTCAAATGGCAACAAACAGAACATGTCAGTGACTGAATAATCCATTTAAACTCTGGTATATTGTACTATATGTCACCCTGTGACAGGATCATTTTGTTCATCATGTTTTTGGTTTGTATGTGCGTTTTTAAGGAAAGAACAAAAATGACACAACTCTCTCCAAGTAAAGTAAAAAAGCAGATTTCAACCTGTTTGCAGCAATTTCAGCTGTAGTCTGTTAAAACAATCACAGAGGATGATTTAGAACATTTGTGGTTTTCTAGACATTTACAACGCCATTATCAGCCATTTGACTTTTACAACTTTTTCTCTCCCACTTTAAAATGCTCTAAAGGTCTAATGGATATGGCTATGAGTAGATAAAACAAATGTGGTAGTCATTAAACAACAGTTATATAACCTTAAGCCCTTCTGTCCAACACCTCTTGACCTCTTAGAGGAGGATGGACACACCAATCATGAGTGACAAACTGCTGCAGCTGGGCAGCTCACCATTTTACAGTCTCTTGGCTTTACCGTCTTTCAGGCTCACCAAAATGAAAGATAATCATGTGAGTTATGGGGCATTGTTAAAGTCTGTAATCCGTTCCAACCGTTCCCATGTACAGCAGGGAAAACAGGAAAAAATAAGGTGTGATATTCCTGGAATCCTTAAGATGAAATAGGCAGAAGTCACAGTAAGTGAACAAAAGCATACCAAATTATTTCAATTTCAGTGCTATACCTGTAAATCTCCACTGTAAAGCTCACATCCTTCTTTAAATATTATGAACATATGCATGTTTGGATCTCTTCCACTTTGTCACCCTCCTGAAACATTTACTGGCAACAGAAAGCTCACCTAAGAATTGCTGGTCAAACAATGGGATCATGTACTAAATCAGAGCTCGAGTACTAAAGCTGGTCTTTCTCTGGTCTAAGGTTCACACATGAGTCTCATATTGGGGATCTTCTTCATCTAAGTGCTTTGCTAGCTCAGCATGGAGGTTTCACAAATGTTTTTCTTGATCCAAAGTAAAAACCATTCAATGGGATTTATTTTTACAATGGGGAGGGTCTCAAGGCCAGCATACCAAACGCAGCTCTCTCCTTACATTCCTCAGGGCTCCCAACATGAAGGGAGATACAGATACATTATGTATATTTAGCAAAAGAAAAATCAAGACTGTCAAACTTTGGTCACCGCAGCCACGGCAAGCAGCAATGTGTGAAATGGTTTCAGCATGCAGTAAAGAGATGTTCTCTTTTACAACGTGACCTATGTGAACCTGCATCTCCCAAACATGACAGACACCATCTGTGTCACCACTGTTTTCACCCATCACTGTCAGACTCGTAAGGGTTTAGAATAAAGAATAAAGCTACCCTGTATTTTCAAATGTGTTGAGATATGTATTCATAAAAATGAAAAAGTCATCTCACAGGGGAATCCATCATGTAGATGTCTGTCCACTGAGGAAACTGACTCCAGGTAAGTTTTAGGGACACTTTTGTGTCCTTGTGTTCACAGAGGACGCTAATCCCTTTCTAAAAAGGTACAGACAGGGTCTAAATGCAGGTCTGACCTTTGACCTCTATGCTCTCTTGTCCTCTTCTGTGGAGAAAAAGTCACTGCTGTCACATAAATCAGTTTAATTAAGCACACCATTGTACTAATGATGCTATAATCACTGTGATTTTCCACTTCGCAAGGCTAAAAGATGAGCAAACAACAAATTGCTGAGTTGTAAAGTAAAAACAAAATGTTTTGTCAACACTCAAGTGTCCAACAAACAGGCCACTAATGTGTTAACAGAGATTTGACATCTGGGAGACATGAACCACCCACATTTCTGACACATTTGGTCTTACTGTGCATGATGACCATGACTGAGCAGGAATAAACACATATGTTTGACAAACATCCAGGGAGTCAAACAGACAACAGCAGGAAGTGGATGCACATTTATGAAAACCCTACACACATAAAACTGGTTATAGAACTGCCCTCATGACCTGCTCCAGATAATTTCCCGTGTCATACTTTTAAGTGAGGTGAGAAGAGTGGTGGCAAAATGAAAAGGCAGCTTACTGAACTGTCAGTCTGAGGAAAGCCTGCTATTAAACCTTTAGTAATTGCAGAGAAGGACAGCTATTAGAGAAGGAACAAAGGTATTACAAAGAGCAGCATCTGAAATCATCCCAGCTGAGTACACTTTTACATGAAACTCATCTGTCAAATGATGCACATAGTTTCCTGGTACACTGAGTGTCACTTTCACGTCCCTCTGGCCTGTGATGCAACTATGCAATACACATAACATAGATCTACTCTGATTAACTTGTTTACTACAGCCACAACAGGAAGATATTTTCTACATTCTGTCCTTTGACCCTAATCCCAGTCTGTGTACATCAAAAGGCTGAGGTGCACCTCAACAAATGAACTTTAACAAGACAAGTCAATTCCCACAATAGCTCCAGGGTTTCTGTCCTGACCTTGAAACCATGTTATCAAATATCCTTCTTCCCAAAGTAGCCACTGACTACAGTAAAAAACAGATTTACACATCTCATGTTAGCATAGATGTCTTATGAAAATAAAATAAAAAATAAAAAATAAAAACTTTTCTTTTATGTCATCATCATCACAGAATATCTGAATCAAAGGCTGAGAAAGAAAAGAGAAGCATGTAACATTTTTTTCTTCTATTCAGAGTGGGATGTCACTGAGTTCCCACTGCGTCTTTTCTCAGCATCATGACCAGTAGACTGTGGAGGACTCGCGTCATGCACCGAGAGGCTCCACAGAAATAACTGACCTCATTATTCAGAGCTTCAGTCAACTGTTGATAAGCCAAACTACAACCCTGAAGACATAATATGCAGAGCTGAGGTGAGAGAATGAACACATGTACTGCTGATGCTACAAAGAAAATGTCACAAAGGAGAATATACATTTGTTTTAAATAGCCATCTCAGATCATATCTCTTTCTGAAGTAAAGATAAAAGATATTCAAAAATATCCTATTTCAAATAAACTTGCAAAATATTTGCAGAATGAAACCCTGGTATAAATCAGAGAAAGGGTATTTAAGTCAGCCCTAATCTGTGTGGATAAATGTAAGTCACTTGGAATGACATAGCAACATTTGCAGTGACTGAAACATGGCTGTGACTGAGAGAGCATGCCTTACAGAATAATGATAATGACGATAGTCATCAGTACAGGGTCGGTCTTGAGTGATGTCTAGAACAAGCTGGTCCTCCTGGCATTGCAGTGACCGTGAACTGAGCCAAGATATGAGCTTATGGTTCAGAAATCAAAAAAATGAGACGTAATTACTGTAACAGAGAGAGAGAGAGAGAGAGATCTTTCAGCGCAGCATTTCAAAATTTGGAAACAACAAAAAGAAGTCTGATAAACAGTCAGATATGAAACCTGTGGGAACCAAACACAGGCTGCATGTTTGCCTATTAAGTCTGTTTCACTCAGCTATCAAGGATTTAACTTTGATATTACACACACCTCGTATTTGTGTCAAATAATTCTACTGACATCATTTCACCATCTATTATCTTTATTCTTTTTAGATAACTCCTGTTTTACCTTTCAGCTCAGAACATGAGGTAGAGCTGCTAAAAGACAGTAAAGTTTCATGTTACAAAGAATGTTTGAAGCCAACCTGCTCATCTGTCTGTTTGTCTGTGGCTGAGCCCAGATGTCAGCTGGTATGAAGGCATCTGTCTTGCCAGAGTCTGAAAGCCTTGGAAGCTGCAGATCCCAGAGGATACCACTTGTTCTACCGATGACAGGCAGGATACAAAGTACATCAGGCAGAAGTGACTAAATCCCCTAGGATTAAAGCAAGACAGGGAAACTTAAAAAAGGGACTTCAGCTCAGAAACAAAGACGAAACGTCACAGAGAGCGGGCTGCATCTCTTATTTGACAAATAAGACACCAAAAAGACTTACTCCTACGACAACTTTCTAACTCTTCAGCTGCATGTACCTCTTGTGCAGTGAGAGGTGTGCTGTACTTTTCACACTAAAGGGCCAGTAGCAGGTGGTCTCCAAATCTCCTAGGTAGAGTCCACATGAATGCCAAGACCTGAAATTTCACAGCATAGCATTGCTCGCTGTATTCTTAGTCACTCTGTTACCATCTCTCAGGTAAACAATCTCTCCAGCCATCTGCATTATAAATTGGAACTGTGTTTCATGCACTCTCTAAAAGTCTCCATCAGTCAAATCAGATTAGGCAACTTTCAATCTATCACAGTGTACGATAGTATCACATGTGAAAGGTATGAGGCTGAAACACACTGACCTATTCCAAATGTGATTTATAGTCTATGTAGGGACAAGAAGAGCCTCGGGGCAACAGTTTTTGCTTTACCACAGAGTTAAACTAAAAAAATACTAATTACAGCCTTATACATCAGTAAGGCACAATGCCACTAAAAAGCAAAACAGATGACGGCTTCAGACAGCTATTGAGCGTAGGGGACTAATTGGCCCCTTTGAACGACATAAAAACACTCCAGTTGTTGTACACAAACATGAACAAACCACATCAAAAGTGCTACAATGGGATATCACCACATGCGATTGCAGAGGAATGCTGCTCAGAACCATCTGAAGTCATCAAATGATGAGTGAATTTCTGAGTGAAGTGCAGCTCCACACATTACAACCTCAGCCACATCCTCCACTGTGGCTTCAGGTTTTATGTAAACAGGACAGCAGAAGAGAAGAAGCAGGTTCTGACAGCTGTGTGAGACATGTGGACCGCAGCAGTAATAGCATTATAAGGGCAGCCTGTGTGAGCAGCGTGCTCACATAAATACAACCACCAAGGTTATATATCCAGAGCTAAAGAATGTGACAGAGATACAACAAATGTGTGCTTGACCACCACAGTGAGCTTCATAATGGCTGAACAATAAATCAAAGCTGTCACTCAATGAAGAGAGTCATTCATTAATTATTGCTCTGACTCCAATGAGCCACTTTGCACTCAGCCTGCAGCTATTCCCCCTGCCCCTAGGACTCTTCACTCTGACCTGTATTTAGCACAAGCAGGGCCATACAAAGACTCCCATCATCCCTTACCTCTGGTAAATTAGAGTCACTGACAGACCCCACCCCACATCCAGCAGCCCATTCAGTGCCAATCACAGAGCAATATAACTGCCACAGAGTTTTACGGACTGATAGCCTTCAATAGAGGAAGGATGGTGGTGTGGGGGCTCCTCTACATAGCTCTCCACCAGCAAGGGCCCCTGGGTACTCAGCTGATGACAGCTATCATTCAAAAGGCAGAACAATGCTGGCGGATCTCAGTGCGTGAAAGGGGAAGGGCGGGTGGTTGATTGCTGTGCTGATATCAAAAAGTTAGAGGCTGGCTGCAAGCAAAACATAAAGGGATGGGCCCGAGTTAGATAATGAACCACCCATAACTAAAAGTAGAATGTGTTTTCAATCACAAGAATATTTACTATAAACATAACACAACAAGTTTGAAGAATAAAAAAGAATGTTTCCCTTCTTTATTCATCTTGCACAAAGTTGTGGCAGAACCCCTACTGTACTACTGGAACACTCAAGTGTCAGACTGATGTTCTCATCCAGTATTTATGTTTTATTTTATATTTTACAATGAGAAAATCAATGAATAAGGCAGCAGGACGTGCAAAGCTGTTTGGGTTTGGACAGTGTTGTGCATTTTCTAAAGTGAAGAGGAAAGAAGTGTCATTATATTTGAACTGATAAAATCTTCCTAAAAAAGTTTATATTTTACGGATGACATTGGAGAAAGAAAAACAGAAACATCATCTCCACACCTTCACACTGACCTTCATAGTAGGGAGTAAAGGTTGAAGGGTATCATAACGCACCGTGTGCATGACAGCATACCATGATACATCACTGTGTGTCAACAAAAAACGCAGCACACCTCTGATCAGAGTGAATGATGAGCTTCCACTGTGGAGATCATAGCGGGCAGGCAGCTTGTCCAACATAACATATGAAGTACAAAAGCACTGTAATTCAGATACATGTTTATGTTGTGCCTGTGTTTAAATGTAGGTAAACCTATACTGTGTATTCTACAAACATTGTGTTCAACAGATGGTTTCAATCTTCCCAAAGACCTTCATTAAGGACTAGCTTGGTTCGGCATCCAATGATCTTTGGTTGAGCTGAGCAGCACCTCATTGGGAATGTGTGCTCATGGATCCTCTGTCCTAGTGATTAAGTCTCTCGTTCAAGCATGAAGTAATCAGAAGTAAGCCAGGTCAGCTTAGCTTAGCTGCCACAGAGAGCTCTGAACATACAGAGGAGCTGTCAGAGCTGCACTTTCCAAGACTTGATCACAAGCCAACAAGGAAGTGCCATGAAGTGTCCTGAAAATACATAGACTGTACCGGAGAGCTGGAGAGAAAAGCATGTGCTGAGTTGGTGGAGATAAGTGTGAGGGATCCTGCCAGAGACTGTAAGATCAGCCAGAGGGTTTAAAGGAAAGGAAACCATGCTGTTTGATCTTATGCAACACTGTCTGTCTGGGAGGGCCCAAATTGATGGAGACACGGATGAATCTGGTAAAAAGTTGACACTAAAAGGAATTTCCTGTCGTGTGGTGTTATCTGTAAAACAACAGAATCCTCTACTGTTTTACTTCAACAGCTGAAATGTAACAATGGAGCTGCTGATAAAATACTTCAGTGCTCGAGGGTGAGCAGGCCAACTGCTGATGTGTGGAGAATCCCATTCATCTGAGGCTAAAAGTGAGTTTGGAATTGTTTGCTCCGTAAACAAGCCAAAGGGGTGTTTTTAATCAAATGGCAAGTTCACGATTCCCATTCTAATTGCAGGTAGATGTCAGTTTTTTATGCCTGCAATCACATTACCTTCAAAATAACAAAAGCCAGAATGGGTTATTCTCACACTGTGCCGAGTGTAGCAGATAAAACACACAGGACAAAACAAGTGGGGGCTCAAAGAAAGAAAACTTTTCTAATATGAAACACTACAAGGATGTTTCTACTCACCGTACTGGCAGCTGGGCCCGTTGAACCCTGCAGGACAGTCACAGAGCTGGGTAGATCCTTCCCGACACTGGCCTCCATTGAAGCACACGCCATAGCTACACACCGCTGTGTGCATGTGGACAGACAAGGTGGTAAGAGAGGAGAGACAGAACAAACAGGTGAGTGAAGCAGAGACACCTGGCTGTTGTCATGAGTTGTTAACATCTGTGGTTTCAAACACTGGCCTCTTTCTATCAAAGACTTATCATCGGCCTGTTAACTTCTGCTTTAAGAGGAACCTTGATTCTCCTCCATTCACACTAACCAATGTAAGAGGAATCCACCACTTGGCTTTGAGAAGGGGGAGCAGGCTTTTGGCCAAAAGAAAGAAAGTTCTAAACCGAGTTGTGACTGTTAAATATGATTGGCAGCAACAGCCTGTATGATGAGAGACAGACTGCCCCCTTCCCGAAAAAAAAAAAGCAAACGTGACCTGAGAATGAACTCAATAGATTAACTAAACTTTTGATTGGTGTCACAAACTGTGGCCATACAAATGTACCCCGGGTGAGTTATGGCGTAAAATCAGAGAGCCGCAGGAGTCGTGTGGCTCATCCATGTCTTAGAGCCAGCGACCCTGTATCCATAAATCCCCATAAGTCAAATTGCTCTGGCTAGTTAAGACGTGAAATTCAAAGAATTCTGGATACATAAACAGTAAGAGCCACTAGGTAGCTCAGAACATGTGAAACCATCTCAGAGGTGTACCGTTGCATTCCATAAACTCACACCACCCTCACATTAATCATGACAGCTTAAAACTGCATGTGCAAGTCCAGTACATGTGCGTCCTGCCTATATGTATATCTGATGTACAAATATCTCTGTGAAGTAGGACACAGCTGTTTAAGCCAGGCCTGTTGTTTGCACTCTCCTGAGCAGAGTACAGTGCTCATTGATGACAGGCCCAGGCGACTGATGTCTATCATTGCTTTTCCTGCTGCATATGGAAGCAGTGAGAAAAAAACACGCACACAGTTGGGTTGAGTACAAGAAGAATACAACCACCAATTTCTTCCTTAAGATGATTGTGCAGACGTCTGAAAAGCCAGATTAATTCAACATCAGACATGCATTTTTGTCCATCTAATCCAGAGGCGGTATGACTGATCATCACAGGAAGAGCTGGAAACCATTTATTGGCCCTATATGGTCATATAGTCTCAGTACAGTTTTTATGTTGGAATCACAAATCAGGATCAGGTTCATAGCTGCACAGTGTTTTTGTCATATTGTATTTGTATGACATGAATATTTTTACATGGCCTTCTGTTAAAAGAAAATATTACATTTGAACTTCCCTTGCCAACTATAAATAAGTGGAAACAACTAATTTAACTGCAATTTATGGATAAATTGTAATAGGATTGCTCCTATCATTGACCTTAGTTAAAGCTCTTATATGTATATTAACTGACAGATTATTCAGTAAAAAATGTTAGATGCAGCCATGATTACATTTGTAAAGGCACTTTAAAACAGATGAACATTTAAAAGGTTCAGTTGATAAACTCAGGAAATGAAAAGATACTTCAGGGTGTGAAAATATAAGCTTTATAAGGCTATAAGCCTATAAGGCTTAAGTGTTCCACTCTACCATGTCAGCTGTGCCGTGGGGAATAAAAACATTTCTAGTCAAAGGACACAAATGTGAAGAAAGGGTTTCTGTAATAATCACAGATGGGCCGCAGTAATTTCATGCATGTCTCTCAGCAAATTCAGATGGCTCTGTGGAGACCAGCACTCAGCCTAAACATCCGCCTGTCATCTGGCCCTGTCCTCAGACACCTGCTGCACAGTTGGACCATCCAGATGACCCACACATACAGACACACACTATACTGTTTAAAAAGGAAGGCACAAAAAAAGACAACAATATTTTTGTTTTGTTTTTTTGTTGCAAACACAAAAAGTTCACTAAAATCCAGCAGTGAAATCCTATTCCAGGAATACCAGCTCACCACTGCTAATAACCCCATGATGACTTCCAGTTCCTCAAGACTGTGTGGCTGCAGAAACCATGATATAGTATCATGTCTACCCCTACTTCTGTGATTATATAATGTGAGGGAATTTTGAGTGGTGAAAGTAACAGATGACAGATGAGCAGGGGAAAAAAACTGTTACCCAGTGGTCAGGTTTAACTGAACAGCTATCCATATTTTTACAGGAGAATGACATAACCACCAGATGTGAGAGATCAAATTAATGAGACATTCCAAAAATAGGTTGAAAAGAAAGATTAAAAAAAACAAAATCACTTCAGGGTAACATGACTAAGTGACAACAAGGGGAATGTACAGTTCCCCCCTTCAGAGATGTGAGACACACAAGTTTGTTGGCAGCTAACCAGGGCATTTTTGGGCTGCCCCCTTCCTGAGCTCCTTATGCTGTTTAATCTTCCCTGAAATAATTCCTTAATGTGGCATGCAGCGTGGCATAAAACTCACTCTCATCTGTTGCTGTGAACGCCTTCACTCTATTACAAAGACACCTTATCTGAGGGGATTAGCAGCTTCCACAAAAAAAGAAGAGACAGACAGAGCAACTCGCACAGAGAAACTGAAAACCAACAAGCAGGTGTCACCCTTACAGCTTCTGAAAAGCGATGACCACATCAACAGAGAAGGTCCCCCCTGTGTTTGTTTAGGCTCTGTCGATCTGTTTAACCCCCAGAGAGAGACCACATTTAGGGCAATTCACAGACACAAAGGCCGGCGCTCAGTGCTCTGTTTGGTGCCATAATTGGTACGCTCAGCCCAGCACTGTATTTTCAGGCAACAAATCATGTTTTGCTGTGCAGAGGAATGTGTCATTTTCAAAGAGTTCCTGTAAAAACCAAGGCTAGCTATGTCAGATCATCTCTGACAGCTTTCTTTGAAAGACTTTAAATATAATTTGAGCTTGACACCAGGTCGGTCTGACAAAGCAGGCACAATAATGATTACAACAAAAAAGGTTCACTATGCAAGACGCTATAATATCTGTGGAATTTGATATCCTCCAAACCAGACTGTATGCCTCTGTTTACCCATTTCCTTTGAGAGGGAAATATTGTGTCATAAATAATGAATGTCTTCAATTGGTTCTACCTGATAAAACATCTGCTGTGTGTACAAACTACAGGTCAGTTCAGCATATGGGTTTTATGTTAAAAAATGTTTATACTACTTGTGCACATCTTGTTTTAAAGACTTATTCAGTGGACAAATTAAAAGTGTAATGGTACAAACTG